>APFE031351501.1:513-24259 GCA_000404065.3 Pinus taeda | reverse complement strand
TTTTTCATGTTTCTTTTCCTGCATTTGATCCTTATACAAGACATTTTCATTGAATATGACATCTCTACTCCTAATGATTTTGTGATTTTCATAATCATATAAGCTATAACCAAAATCATTAACATCATATCCAATAAAGGTACATCTCTTTTGATTTTGTATCAAGCTTTGTTCTATTTTCTTTATTAATGTGGATATAGGCTTCACAACCAAAAGTCTTTAAAAAATGAGTAGTTTACCTTTTTACTTATCCATGCTACCTCTGGAATACCTCCATCCAAGGAACTTGAAGGCCCTCTATTTATTAGATAAACAACAGTATCTACAACATCTGCCCAAAATTGTAAAGGCAATCCTGCATGCAATCTCATGCACCTTGCACGCTCCATGATTGTCTTGTTCATCCTTTCTAACACACCATTTTCTTGTAGTTTTCTTGGAACTGTCTTCTTTCTGTGAATTCCATGCTCTGAATAGTACTTATCAAACTCTTTGCTGCAATATTCACCTCCATTGTCTAACCTTAGACACTTCAGCCTTTTTCTTGTCTCATTCTCAGCCAAAGCTTTCCATTTCTTGAAAGTATCAAATACATCATATTTATTTCGAATACAATAAATCTAGGTTTTTCTGGTTGCATCATCAATAATAGTAACATAATAATGAGAGCCACCAAGAGATGATACATTACCAGGTCCCCATACATCTGTATGCACAAGCTCTAATTTTCCGCTCTTCTTTTCTTTCCCAACTCTGAGGAATCTAACTCTCTTCTATTTGCCATAAAATTCTCATAGAATTCCAAATCAACATGCCTCAAACCTGGCAACAAACTCCTTGGGTGAATAATATACATCCCCTTCTCACTCATGTGCCTAAGCCTATGATGCCACAATGTTCTATATGCTCTTGTAGAGGTTAAAGCATTAACAGAATTAGAAATACCATTGCATAAATACAATGTACCAACCTTTTCTCCTTTTTTTTTATTACCAGGGCTCCTTTAGTGAACTTCCAGGTTTTATCTGTAAAATTAGTTACACAGCCTTCACCTCCCAACTACCCTGTTGAAATCAGATTTTTGTTCAGATCTAGAACATGCCTTACCTCCTTCAATAGTCAAGGGTTTCCATTCTGTTTTTAATGAAAACTTTTCCCATTCCAATGATTTTATAGGGTTTATCATCACCCAAACGAACCTGTCCAGAATCTCCTTGAACATAATCATGAAAAGGTTTCCTATCAGGTGTGGCATGGAATGAGGCCCTGGAATCTACCACCGAGGCATAAATAATATTTTCTAATGAAATAATCAAAGCATCTTGCAACACATCACATGTCACATTTGCTTCATGATTATTTTCTTGTTGCGTGCCTCCTTATTTTCCCTTCCAAGACTTACAATCTTTCTTCAAGTTTCCTTTCTTCCCGTATTTCCAGCACAATATCCCTAATCTGGACTTGGATTTTCCTTTCCTTGACTTACTACAAAATCCTGGGCTCTTTCCTCTTTCCATTTTTCTTCCCCTAGTCTCTGCAGTCAAAGAATTACCTAATGTCTCACTGGAGCTTTTCTGTTGCATTTCCTCACTAAGGATTGCAAAAACAACATCATCAAACTTTAAAGTACTAGATCCAGAGACAGAGTTACTAATGGCCATAACTAAACCATTCCAACTTTCCGGTAATGAACATAGAAATAACAGAGCCCTAACTTCATCCTCAAAATTTACCCCTACAAAACTTAAATGATTGGTAACCATATTAAATTCATTTAAATGATCAACAATAGATCCACCTTCTAAGATCTTCATATTAAATAAACACTTAATAAGAAATATCTTATTTGAGGCCGAGGTTTTTTTCATATAGTTTGGCCAATGCCAACATAAACCCATTATTTTCATTTCCTTTGAAATATTAAAGGCTACAGATGCTGCTAGGCATAGCCATATTTTTCCAAGTGCCTTTCTGTAAAGAATATCCCATTCTGTGTCTGTCATACTCGTCGGCTTCTTTGTCTTTCCGCTCAATGGTAGGTACAGCTCTTTCAGATACAAATAATGTTCCATATGCATCTTCCACAGCTAGTAGTTTTGTTCATTAAATTTTTTGAGCCTAAACCTACCATCTTCCGCCATTTCTCCCACTCGAACCAAGAACCCTTCTCTCCTCCAAGTTTATTAACCAAATAGACCTTTGGACTTGATACAAGTTGTTAGAAAATTATATATTACAGAGCAATGGAACACATAAAATATTGCAGAAATATAAACATAGGAAACGCATAAAACAAGAGACACACATATATACCTGGTTCACCCAATTTGAGCTATGTCCATGGAGAAATAGCCAGTCCTTCCTTTTTTATTATCCAGCGAAATGAAGAGATACAACCTACAGTAGATCCGATGTCATTTCCTGTTCACTCTCACACAATCTCCTCTCTCTTTCTCGCTCAGAATACACACTGCATAGCCACAATACAATTTCCTCATATATAGCGAGGGGTTGCCTTCTAGGGGAAAAACCCTAAATTAAACATAACTTCTACCATCAGATCATCCACCTAATGAACGGCCCAGATTGACTACGAGATTACAATATTTTACAAGGCAATTTTACATCTATTTTTAGCTTCGGGGGCACTTCCCCCAAACTCCCACTAGGGGGCTCATAAAAATCGTTTTTGCCCTTCTGGACTCCCTGGTGGCAAAAAAACGAGCGTCGTTTCCACCCCATTATGAACTGGGGTCCAATGTGGTGATACCTCTAATTAAAGAAGATAATCAAGATCCACACTTAACAGAAGACGCCTTGAGGTTGTTGGGAAATGAAAGCCAACAAGCATGCCGGAGGATATGGAGCAACCTACCACACATTCTAAGGATCAGAGAGTACCATTCCCCTAAGAGATTGAGGAATGCACATGTATTCACTGTATAAGAATGCCATGTAGAGACTAAAAATCAATTGGATTGGATTGAAACTCAGTCCACCATTGTTGTTGAGTTTGACAGAAGGTAGGAAGGAAGAGGAGGAAAGAAAATAGTGGGAATAAATAGATAAACATGCAGGGTTCTATCCTCAAGAGGAAACTCTATCAATAGAGGCCTGGGATGTCAGAGAGGCCACAAGAGCTATGAAAGATATGGACATAGACTAAGTTACTCATAGGATGAGCAACACCTTCAGTAGGGGGATGATGATGAGTCTCATTAACAGATAAACTATATGGGTCTTAATGCCACTCTCCAACTTATTAAAATCAACTTTTCTCACATTTACTTACATATTTTATTATATTTTGCTTAGTGAGAAGGGTAAAGGTGAGATGTTATGTCATGTGGCCTAATATGCATTAATTGCAGGAACTGGAGCAGTTTTTTGGCTAATTTAAGTGCAGGAACTGGAAGTGGACAAGCAAGAGGGATTGTAGGAGATTTGGTCTCCCTCCTTAACTCTTAAATCATTCGAAGATTTCTCCACCACATCTCGTCAGCTCAGAGTTACAAGTAGCCAATCCAACCGAGTTCATTGGCATCTAAGCCAATGGCAATTGAAGATAAGTCAATCTCGAGTTTGGGAGCCAAACCTCCCTAATTTTAGGAAGTTGTTGGTAGCTTTAATTTTCATAAATAAGAAGGTGAAGGGCCTCATTAGGATTCTACTTTATATTGTAGCCAAGAGTCAATTTGGAGCTAAGACATTCTGACTGTTACTCTTATGTTATTTTTGACATTTTGATGATAATGAAAAGGTTTTCCTTGATCCAGCACTGAGTTGACTCAGAGGGTTGAAGCTCTTGGGTTAGGGCCCAACCCTAGAAGTAGAAGTTCCTCCTTTTGTACATGTATTCTTAGGTTAAAGTCAGAGTTAGTTGTTGAGGTTATTCCTGCTTTGTTTAACTTACAAGTATTTGAATGATTGCTAAGTTTTGTTTCCATTAGTTGAAGAAGCGGATTAGTGGTACAGTAGTGAAAGATAATACTTCATAGAATCTTATGACAGTGGCCTCTTCCTCATCTCCCTCATGGGAGCATGGTTTGAGGGCCCCAATCTCACAGCCCCAAAAACATATTTATCTTTTGATCATTGCATAGCTTAGGGTTCCTTGTTGAAAAGATCATTGTTTATAATTTCTTGGAAGCACCTGAAATTATCATTTTTTTTCTTGAGTTTATTGTAGTTTAAGAAGGCATTTAATTCCATAGATATAGTCATTAGCCATCAATAAATCAGTTTTCTCAAATTAAACTCGTATTTTCCATATTTATATGAAGTTATGCATAAATGAAGGGAAGAACATGTGTTGTTGTAGGATTTGTTGATCTGCAAGGAGGAACTCATTTCGCCGACCTCGTCTAAGCCTTCTCCACCTACTTTCAAGGCTACCAACCCCTAATCCAGATTTATGTTTTTTAGCAATCATGGACCGCCACCTTGAACAAATCCAACGATCTTGAAGTGTTAGGCTAACCCTTGAGCACTGTGCACCTTCCCTACACTTTATTCCACCATCATTCATCTTCCTAGCACTCCATTTCACATTCCCTACCTTCCTATAGCCTTCAGTTAGTTCCCTGTAGAAAACCAGGACATCCTGTATTAACTACAGGAAACCGTTTAGCATCCTGTTTTAGCCTATTTTGAGCAGAAATGATGATCTGAGCATAGGGTATGCCCTCCACTTGACTTCCATGCCCCTCAATGCTATTTTGGACCAGCTTTTCCATGCCTTTCTCCCCCGCAAAAGATCAAATTGAGTAGCTTAGCATTTACATTTCTAAATTGAAAATCAAAAGACCCTTTTTCTACAATTTTAACATAAGATAGCTAGTGCATGCATACATCATTCGTAGCAGTGTTAGGATAATTTCCATGCCTACTTAGTCCAGATAGCTAGACGATAGAATGCAAGGTTACATTAGTTCTCTTCTGCAAGTAATGTGTGTCAATTCTTAGCTAGATGATTTCATGTCATTTCATAAGAACTTTCCATTCAGCACTTTCATTTTCCTAAAATAGGTAAGCATTTACTTTTTGCATTAAAGATAGCTTTACATTCACTGTCAGTAGTCAGACTCCTTCTAGTTAATAGAAGACTAGTTTGAAAAACCCTAATGGTCTATCACGCCAGTTGAAAAGTGACAAGAGTAGACTATTTCATCTATTGTGCATATAGAACTATCACCTCCAAGTTTGTATGAAACGTGGGTTGATAAAGTAGAGTTGGGAGCCCTAGGATTTGCAACATCCTTGCTACAGTACTATTGCTCATCAGGGCCACCCTCCCATTTATTCTTGAATGAAAAGCACATGTAGTCTTCTATCCTTTTGCACTAATCAAAATCTCATAGCAATTCCAAGAAAATCTTGTAGCATGTTAGGATTGAGGAAAAATTAGGCGAGAAGGGCCATCTTCCAATTGGAATACTTGGAGATAACAAATGGAGGGATGGAGTGCATTTAGAGAGCCAATTTAGAGGGTGTAGAGGTGATTTTCGAAACTACTTCCATGTCTGTTGACCTCCATTGACTGTCACTAGAACCCTGCAAAAATGTTAGGAAAATAATGTAAGGGTTACCTTTTCTCTTCATTTGTCTTTTATTCTTTTTCCTTTTCCTTGTTTGTTTTTTTCCCTTTTTTTGTGACCTGCAAGCTGCCTCAAAGGAGGTTTTCAACTCACGGTACTACACTAGGGGCCTCAAATGAAGTTTTCACCTAGGGATCTTTTATTTCTTTTCTTCATTTTTTTTTTGTTTCTTTTTTAGACTCTTGGACTACATCATGGATTTTTTCAATCCAATATCTTGCCTCGGGTGCCTCATGGAGGTTTTCACCCTAGCATTTTATCCATTTTTTTCTCTCTTTTTTCAGTTTTTCTCTTTTTTTTCTTTTTTTTTTCTTTTTTTTATTTTTCTCTTATTTCTTTATTTTTTTCTCCGCTGATCAAAGGTTGGGTGGATTGGGAGCCATGAGGCTCCCAATCAATTTCAGATCTCTTCTTATTAAATTGGTAAACTCCTCTTTTGACAAAGGTCTCTTGTAAAGCTTCATTCTTTAACCATTGACTAATTATGGAACTTTTTTGTCATCAACTGTTCGGATTTGGACGGATCCATTTTCATAACACTTTTGCGCAAGGTAGGGACCTAGCCATATTGTCATCAACTTTCCCTTGAATTCCTTGAATCTAGAGTCATACAAAAGGGCCTAATCACCCTTTGGGAAGGTCCTTTCCCTTATTTTTTTCATGACAAATCTTCCTCTACAACTGGACCACCTCAGTATGCATGAGGGTTGCAACCTAAGTCCATCAAGATCATTGAGTTCTTGCAGCCTCTTTTGTTGAGCATTGGTGATATCTAAGTCCAATTTTGTTGTCATTCTCAGGGTGTTGTACTCAAACTCAATGGACAATAGTGAATTTTTGTGATAAGCCAGCTCAAAGGGAGTGAACCCAGTGATGGTTTTCCATGTGGTAGTATAGGCCCAAGTATCCTCCACAAGTTTGGATGCCCAATCTTTTTTGTTGTTGCTGACAAATTTGGTTAAGATGCTTTCTAAAGCTCTGTTTTCCCCTCCACATGCCCATTTTCTTAAGGATGATAGGGAGTGGGTTTTTTTTCCTTATGTAATGTTGCTCCATGATTCCCTCAATCAAATTAGAAGTGAATTGTGCTCCTTGATTAGTGACCAATTTCCTTGGGAAAAAAAAACTTGTAGAAGATGTCTCCCTCAAGAACTCTACCACCTCCTAGTCTGTGGTTGCCTTAACTTCCTTCACTTCAACCCATTTTACCAAATAATCAGTGCATGCAATGATGTACCTCTTTTATCTGGATGGGGGGTCAATTGGTCTAATGAAATCCATGTACCACTTCTCAAATGGTTCAAGAGTCCCCTGAGATTGTAGTGGAATTTCATCCTTTGGTGTAGGCTTGCCCATTGTTATCACCAAAAAATTGATCATCTAGCCTAATTTACTAGATGGATCGAAGTGCACCATGTAAAGGCAATTTTACCATAGTAAAATTGCTTTCACTGTGAGAAATTACTTAATAAACCACCTTTGTTAAGTAATTTATAGTTAAACCCATGAAGAATAATTAAATAAATCACTATCTATTTGTTTTTCTTCTAGGAATAATTAATTAAACCATTGTTTTATATTATTCCTTGTCAAATTTGACCCAATCATGAAAAATAAATAGATAAATCATTATTTTTCTTATTTTTCTTCAAAAATAATTAATTAATCACTAATTAATTTTATTATTCTTTGTAGAATTGAGGCTTCTGTGCTCCATATCAAATTTTTGAGAGATTCTTCAGCGTAAATCACATAAGAATTCATTTGTCGACGCTCAATATTGCTCGGATCCTTAAAAGGTATGATATTCCCTCAACCTTTAGGCCCCTCAACACCATTCGCAATTACCTCTGATCGGTGAAAGATCTCGTTAACCCCAAGGACATTAAGGGTGTCTACTTGATCCCTTGTTCATGTGGGACCCCCTATATTGGGGAAATTGGGCGCTCCATCCATCAAAGGATCTGCGAACATGCGGCTGACCTAAGACATGGGAGATCCAAGTCTTCGGCTTTAGCAGAGCATGTGGAAAAGACCAAGCATCAGGTGTGTATTGAGGAGGCCAAGGTTGTCGCCAAAGTTGCTCAGTTCCATCATCGTAAATTTAGGGAAGCTATTGAGATTGAGAAGAGGTCGAGCAATCTCAATAGAGATGATGGCTGGAAAATCAGTAGGTGCTGGATTCCAGCACTCTCTTCTTAGTCGGTTTTTCTCCCCGCCTCGTTTTTGAGCTCTTTTTATTTATATATAATTTTTATTATTATTTTATTGTTTTTTATTATCTATTTATCTCTATTCATTATATATTATTATTATTATTACTTAACTACCTAATTTATATATAATAATTAGTAATAATTTAAAAATAATTTAATTAGTAAATTACCTTTTTAAATAACCACTATAATTATTTTATTTATTCTATGTGTTTAATCCTAACTTTATTATTTTATATATATATGATTTTAAAAAATTAATAAATTGCTTTTAAACTAACGTTAAAATGTATTATTAAAATTAATAGATGGAAATCTCGACCTAATTTATAATTATTATATATCTATATAAATATATAAATATATATATATATATATTATATATATATATATATTATTAAATAATTTAAAATATAATAAATCCTTTTAATCTACCATAAATTAGTTTATCCTAATTAAACTAATATTATAACTTTTAATAATATTTAAATAAATAATTAATTTTAAACGAACCATTAAATAGTTTATTTATTTTTACTTACTTATTTCCAAAAAAATAAAAATAACTACCAAAATTGATATTAAATTAATAAATGAAAATTCTTGTAACTTTACAACCTAATATTATGATTTTAATAATAATAATTATTATTATTATTATTATTATTGAATAATTCAATTAAATTATCTTGTAATCCTAACTTTTATATTAATAACCTAATAGTATAACCTTAATTAATATATGTGTGTGTGTGGTTGTTTTATATTAAAATTAATTAAATAAATATTTAAAACCAACCATTGATATTTTTATATTTTTACTAATTTGACTTTTTCCATAAATAATAATAATACAAAAATTAATAATATTAGATTAATAAATAATAATCCTAACTTTTATCTAATAACCCGATATTAAACTTTAATTAAGATATATATATTATATATATTATTATATATAATATATATATATATAAAATATATATATATTATATATATATAATTTGAATAATAAATAAATAATTTTTAACGAAGCATTGATATTATTTCA
The DNA here is from genome assembly GCA_000404065.3 of Pinus taeda. NCBI lineage: Eukaryota > Viridiplantae > Streptophyta > Pinopsida > Pinales > Pinaceae > Pinus > Pinus taeda. The sequence continues at coordinate 15,395 of APFE031351501.1, read as the reverse complement.
TTTATTTTTTTAACTAATTTGACTTTTTCCAATTAATAATAATAATAATATAGTAATATTAAATTAATGAATAATAATTTGTCCTGGGTCCTAAGATCAAAATGAGCCGTTGGTCAATTTAGCCGTTGGAGACTCTGCTCAGACTATTTAACATGCTAAGCTGAATCGGTTTCTTCAACTTGTCCTGACGATGAACCACACTACTTGGTTCGAAACGCATCGACAAATGAATTCTTATGTGATTTACGCTGAAGAATCTCTCAAAAATTTATTATTCGTTGTGAAATTTGACTAAATCCCTTAGGAATAATTAAATAAATCCTTATTTGTTTATTATTCCTTAAGTAATTAATTGAGATGATAAATAAATCATTTATTTATTTATTATTTCTAAATAAAGTTTAAATACTTTTTCCCTCCAAGAATGGAATCAATAATATTTTATTATTCCTCATTATTCGAGGATAACTCAATATTTTGTTATAAATAGAAGGGTTTTCCATTCATTATTCACTTTTGATTATTTTCATTGTTACACTCGTTGTTGTAACTCTGATTATTTTCATTGTCACACACCATATTTTTGTCGGGTTTATGCATTATAGAGGAGAGAGACTCTATAGAAGATGAAGACATTTGAGGATAGCCAAGAACCCATCCCACAGAGGGGGACTGGTAACATTTATTTGTTCCCTTCACAGGTGTTATAATAAAATTATTCTTTACATCTCTGGTTTCCATTGGATGATTGGAGTTATTACTCTTTCTTTTTGTTGTTTAACTATGATTGTGGCATAGATCCAGACTTTGTTAGGTTTTGTTTCTATCAGTTGTTGTAGATCTGCAATGTTTAGCAGCCATTTATATTGTTGAGATTGTTTGTCATTCATAATCTTAAGTGCGTTCTTTTCGTACATCATTCAGAAGAAAACACTACAAAAATAGCGACTCTGCTAGGTTTTATACTTCAAATCCAGAAACCTGGGTGACCTTTGATTTTCAGATTAGAGTTTCTTCTTTTTTTCAAGTCTCTTAATGTTTCCTAGTTTTTTTACCCTAGATCTGATAAATTTCTGACTTCAACAAGCTTTCTAGTCATTTTCGCAAGTCACAGGAACCAGCCGCAAAGGCGGCACATTTTTCGAAGTTCCGACCGGGATCCTCAAAACAAAACTCACAGTTTTCAGCCCAAAAAGTGCGATCTGGGCTTCAGAACACACCTTTCAACCCAAAAATTATGACTTTAGCAGAAAACATGTCAGTACCTGCAATTTTTGGGTTTTAGGGTTTTTCTCATATCTGTTTCTGGGTTTTTCTGAGAGCATTTTGTTGGGTGTCTGACCTCTACCTCATCCTGATTAGGCCTTGATCCACTCTGTTTTACTCACTGAAGTCAAATTTAGCCTCCCCTAGGGCTTCTAGTACACTTTCACCTTTCTAGGAGGAGCTTCGGTGAGTGAGAAGTCTAAGTCTCTGCAGCGCTTTCAGCCACATTTTCTAGATCTGTAATATTTTGTTTCAGATCTATTAAGATAGTTTGCTACCATCCATAGTTTCACATTCAAACTTGTTTGTTCATTCCCTTAGGGTCCCATCGGTTGCCCTAGGTGTTGTCACTAATCTTGTTGAAATATGGCACCAAGAATATTCCAATTTAATTTGTCCTTGAATTAAATTGTGAATTAAAATCTAATTTAGTCTTAACAACTACTTGGAAATAATTAATTAAAACATTTTGAATTAATTAGTTGGAGAAATTCAAGTTAGAAGTCTTTCTGAAGTCATGCAAGAGTTATCCCTTAAATTAAGGAGATAAGATTGAGTTATATTTGAGTTGTAATTAGTTCTCTCAGTTTCTAAGTTAAGTCCAGTTAAATTAGTTTTAAACTGTTTGAGCAACTAATAGAGAGTTAACAGTCAGTTGATGCATGCATGCATCCAACTAGTGATACTCCAGTTAACTGAATATTCTCTCATCAGAAACTCATGCATGTCTATTTTGAGAAAGACCCAATTGAGATTAAAGTCAAGTTTAGTGTACTATCATTTGCATGTGTTTTATTATAAAGAAAACTCATGCATGTAGTCAAGGAATCATTCCTTGAGGATTACACAATTCTGACAGTGTGTGAGATCATAAGTGTTCCACTTGGTGAGGTGAGAATCATCCCAGAGGAACAGTGCAAGGAAATAGGAGCTTGGAGGGCAGAGAGAAAGGCTGGAAAGAATCCAAGATTGCATGTGAGCATCTGTGAGGATTGTACTGAGATTTGGCTAGCTATGAGAGCTAAGGCTTTGTGTAATTCCTATGTATTTCCACCTTGTATGATAATACAGATAGTTGGGTTTTTAGCTGAGGCTTTCCCCATAGTATTCTCATGTGTATTGTGCATTGATTCTTCTTCTTTTGGTTATATTGTTCAGCTTGATCTTTAAGCTTCCGCAAATTGATAGTAGAAGTAGGTTATAGTATCTGCTTTGATTTATATTGCATTATCGGGTTAACCTACAGGCAGATTTTCTACATGGTCTCAAAGCGATATTTGTAGAGAATTTCTACATGGTATTAGAGTTGTGAACAGTATACTGAGCAGAGAATTCAAAATTTGAAGTTTGGGGTTGTAGGTGCAAATCAAATTCATATCATACTTCAAGGTTGGCCAATGGCGTTCTATGGCTTGAGACTCGAGTATGCCTTGGAAGGTAGCTCAAATTACATAGCATGGAAAGATAGAATGGAGGTTGTATTAAAAGACAATGGCTTGAAGGACTTCATTGATCAAGAAATCCCAAAGCCAGCTTCAACTAATGAACAAGAGTTGGCTGAGTGGAATAAGTGTGTGGCGAAGGCGAGACGGATCATCCTTGAGGGAGTTTGAGACCATATTGTCTTGAGTCTCCATGGGAAGGATACTCCATTTTCAATGTGGAAGACATTGAAGGACCTCTACAAGAATAGTAGCGACCAAAGGAAATTGGCACTCAAGGATAAGCTTCAAAGAATCAAGATGGAAAAGGGCGATACTATTTCCACATATCTGAATAAGCTCACCACCTGCAGAGATGAGCTTGGCAGTGTGTGAGTAACTATTGCCGATGATGATATGGTGAGCCTCACTCTCCTTGGCCTTCCAAAGAGTTGGAATAGCTACCAAGACTCTATGAATGGAAGGGAGAAACTGTCAGATTGGGAACGACTGTGGTCAGATCTTATGCAAGAGGAGATCAGGAGGAGCACACGAGATGGTTCTTCATCCAAGAATGATGATGAAGAAAATTTGTCTTTACCAAGTAAGGCAAGGAAAGGCAAGGGGAATGTTTCCCATTTCAAATTGAATTCTTCTCATGGAGGAAAGAAGAGTGACATGTCTAAAGTAAGATGCTTTAATTGTCATGATATGGGACATTATGCGACTAATTTCTCATCGAAGAAGTCCAAGAAGGGATCCTCGGAAGGATTTGAAGGTGAGGCATTAGCCTCTCAGTTCAAAATGGACTTTACCCTCATCTCATGCATGGTGTCATCGATGATGGTTTGTGTCTGGTATCTTGACACTGGAGCCTCATTCCACATGGCCGGTGATAAAAGTTTATTCAGTGCCTTGTAGAAGAAATACCTCAAGATGCACATAAAGATGGGTGACGACAGAAGGTATAGTGTTTCAGGAGTGGGCACGGTTGCTTTTCAGAGAGAGCATGGATCTCCTATCACCTGACATACGTGAAGTATGTGCCTGGACTGAAGAAGAACTTGGTATTGGTCATGATGTTGGAGGACAAAGGCTACAATGTTGTCTTTAGTAAAGGAAAGGCATTCCTAAGACACATAGCCACAGGTCAGACCAAAAGGACAGGGATTCTGGTGAAGAATCTCTATAAACTAGAGGTAGATGATTGTGCAGCATTGAGTACAAATGCAGAATTGGTACAAATCCAAGACATTAGCGAGTTGTGGCACAAGCGGTTGGGCCATTTGCATCATGGGGCTTTGAAGATAATGCAGCAGATATCTACAGGACTTCCCAAAGGTAAACTTGAGCAAGTTGACACATGCAAAGGTTGTACCTTGGAAAAGTACACCAAGTCTTCCTTTCATGATCGAGACAGTTGAGCAGAGGCTATCTTAGAGCGAGTTCATACTGATGTGTGAGGACCATTCTCGATGGAATCCATAGCGAAGCAAAGGTATTATGTGATTTTCATTGATGACTATTCTCGTAAATGTTGGATTTATTTCATGCAGAAGGACCAAACTTTCACAAAGTTTTGTGAGTTAAAATCTTTGGTCGAGAAAGAGTCAAAGAAGAAGATCAAGGCCTTGAGAAGCGATAACAGTGGAGAATATGTCTCTCAAGAGTTTAAGGACTTTTGTGCAGCGGAAAAAATTAAATGAGAGTTGATGGTACCTCATAACCCACAGCAGAATGCAGTGGCCGAGAGGAAGAACAGAACTATTGTAGGGGTAGCACGAGCAATGTTTCATGACCAAGGCCTACCACTTCACTTGTGGGCTGAGGCATGCAACACAGCGATCTATTTGTAGAATAGAAGCCCACATCGCATACTTGGGATTAAGACACCAGAGGAAGCTTTCTCCAGTAAGAGACTAGATGTGGGTCACTTCAGGATCTTTGGCTCGTCTGTATATTTCCGTGGGATAAAGGATGCACGGAAGAAGCTTGAGTCGACAGCAGAGTTGGGGATACTTGTGGGGTACAATGATACACCTCACAACTATCGAGTGTACTTTCCTACCAGTCGAAGGATAGTGGTTTGCAGAGATCTCAAGTTTGATGAGAAAAAGGCCATGTGAATTTCCCTTGAGAGGGAGCTCCAACTACAGGTTGTAGAGGAACTGTTGGTTCCTAAGGAGGAGGAGCCTCAGACTGATATGGAGCAGCTGCATGTAGATGTTCCAGGAGTGGATACATCCACTCAAGTAGAGTCTTCTAGAGATGGATAGAAGCGCACAAGAGAAGCTGGCAGATTGTTGGAGGATGCGAGAGAGAATGTGGGAGCACCATTTTCTCAGTGTAGGCAGACGAGGTCACCTGAGAGGTACATTGGATACATGGCACTTGTTGGGAAATGTGTTGAGATCGAGCCATCTTTCTTTGAGGAAGCAGTGCAGCAGCCGATTTGGGTTGATGCTATGGTGGAGGAGTATGAGTCCATAGTTCATAACAGTGTTTGGGACGTGATTCTGAGACCGGAGAACAAGTCAGTTGTGAGTTCCCGTTGGCTTTATAAGGCAAAGCAAGTTGTTGATTGTAGTGCAGAGAAGCATAAGGCAACATTTGTTGCCCGTGGCTTTTCACAGGTTGAGGAGGATCAGTTGTTGCATTATATTTTGACAGAGGAGCAAGATGCTGACATTTTGACAAAGGCATTGTCAAAGTGTAAATTCAAGTTCCATAGAGACAGGATCGGGGTGGCAGATAATCCCTTTCTTGTTGAGAGGGAGCGTTGAAATATGGCAATAAGAATATTCCAATTTAATTTGTCCTTGAATTAAATTGTGAATTAAAATTGAATTTAGTCTTAACAGCTACTTGGAAATAATTAATTAAATCATTTTGACTTAATTAGTTGGCAAGTTAGAAGTCTTTCTAAAGTCATGCAATATTTATCCCTTAAATTAAGGAGATAAGATTGAGTTATATTTGAGTTTTAATTAGTTAACTCAGTTTACTGAGTTAAGTCTAGTTAAATTAGTTCCAAATTGTTTGAGGAAGTAATAGAGAGTTAACAATCAGTTGATGCATGCATGCATCCAACTAGTGCTACTCCAGTTAACTGAAGATTCTCTCATCAGAAACTCATGCATGTCTATTCCGAGAAATACCCAGTTGAGATTAAAGTCAAGGACAGTGTACTATCATTTGCATGTGTTTTCTTATAAATAAAACTCATGCATGAAGTCAAGGAATCATTCCTTGAGGATTGCGTTGTTCTGACAGTGTCTGAGATCAGAAGTGTTCCACTTGGTGAGGTGAGAATCATCCCAGAGGAACAGTGCAAAGAAATAGGAGCTTGGAGGGCAGAGAGGAAGACTGAAGAGAAGTCAAGATTCGTTGTGACCATCTGTGAGGATTGTAATGAGAGTTGCCTAGCTATGAGAGCTAAGGCTTTGCATAATTCCTATATATTTCCACATTGTATGATAATATAGATAGTGGGGTTTTTAGCTGAGGCTTTCCCCAAAGTATTCTCATGTGTATTTTTCATTGATTCTTCTTCTTATGGTTATATTGTTTAGCTCGATCTTTAAGCTTCCACAAATTGATAATAGAAGTAGGTTATAGTATTCTATTTTGATTTATATTGCATTATCGGGTTAACCTACAAGCAGATTTTCCACATGGTCTCAGAGCGAGATTTGTAGATAATTTCTACACATCTCCCTATCTTGTTGCAGCGATCTTCCTCTCTGGTTTTTTGTTGTTGCAGCACCACTTTCCAGCAGCTTAGTGTCACTTGATCCCAGTCACACCAACATTTAGATCTCTTAACCTTTTCAGTGTATTTCCCATCGGTTTAGCCACCAAGTAGTATAGTGTTTGCAAACCCAGTTTGGGTGGGGTTTAGTTAATTGTTTTGTTGTTCATTTTCTATTATTTATTTCATTTTATTTTCAGCAAGCTTTTTTCTTTTTTACAAATATGATCTAGGCTTAACCAAATAATACACTTGCACACACAAACACACCTTAAGGAAAGGGTTTTTGGTTTACACTGCCAAGCCAAGACTTAACATAATAAATTTATCTCACCGCATCAGAGACAAAAGATATATTGTTGATCCCCCTTCACCATTTTAGTGTTCTGTGTGTCCTTCCATTATTGTGCCACCAAGGCATGTGTCGTGGAGACTATTATGCCTTCACCCCCAATTTTCACTTGGGTGTATTACCCCTTCCCGTCGGGTTCGAGTTCATAGCGCTCTGAGTCCCCATACCGACTCTTCTCCTGGTCCTTCTGATTCCTCATCTAATTTCGAGCCTCCTTCATCACATATCATCACCATGTCTGGACCCACAACTGGTGCAAGAACCCAAACTGGTGTTGGCTTTGGTTCTATACCGGTAGTCACATCAAGCGGAACAGTCTCAGGAATTGTTCCAGCAGACCCCATGCTCCCCTTTATGGTTGGGTTAAGTCTACCGAATGTTAACCAGTTGATAAATGACCCCATACACCATGATGTTCGTTGGCCCTCTATGTCAGCTAAGCTTCCCTCAAACATCCCAAAGTTTGAGGGTATTGCTGGAGAAGATCCTACCGACCATGTTCGATCCTTCCACATGTGGTGTTCGTCCAACTCCATAACCGATGACTCCACTCATCTTCCTCTCTTCCAACACACACTCACTGGAGACATTGCAAAATGGTATGTAGACCAGCCCTCTACCTCTAATTTTGTTTTCACAACACTTTCTAAATCATTCCTTTCATATTTCGAGTTACCTCTCCAGTACGACACTGGTATGGAGCTATTGACCACATTTCGTCAATCCTCCACCACTCACCTTTCTGACCATGTTTAAGAGTGGCATTGAAGGAGGAGCACATGTCGTGCCCCACCTTTCGAAGACTATGTCTATCTAGATTGGTTTCTTAAGAGCCTTTTATCCCCCATCGGGAAAGATGTCACGTCTCATTTGCCTCAGACCGAGGAAGAATCTCTCGAGACTGCTTTGATATATGATCTGATTTATGCACAATTCAGTTATGTCTATACCATCATTCCAGACCCCCCTCGCCTTGGAAGTGATAATGCACTTAGGGCATCTAACGTCGTCGCCAGTATCAATGGATGCCTTTCACACTCTTCACCATACACTCAGTAGAGTTATGGCTACCCGCAGGGGGGCACCAGTTCCTCCAAAATTTATGCCCCTCCTGCTAACAACATGTTTCAAGGCCCCAACGCATCTACCAAATTGTTGCTCCTTCTTATGCACAGCCTGGCACTCCAGCCCCTCAAGCATTAATGTTGCAGCATCTCATGCATCCTCAGCCACCGCCCCCTTTGGGCCAGGTGTTTGCGTAGCAAAGTGATACCAATCCCAAAAATTTGAAGAAAAAGAATAAGGGGAAGGGTAACAAGGGTAACCAGGGTAATCAAGGTAACCATCCTAGTGAACCCCACAGGAACCATCCTAACACCAACAACTAGAAACAGGGCGGCCAGCCCAAGAAAAACAAGGCTATTTGTATGAATAAGCCTTGTACATGTTGTGGTGTAAATGGCCATTAGACACATGAGTGTCCTCTTTTACCCCAGATGCACCAAATGTGGGAATCTCAAGCAACTTCTAGAGGTCAACAATCACCTCAGAATCCTGCGCGACCTCAACTGGTAGTGCTCACAAATCCTTTCCCTCAGCAAGGATTTGTTCTTGCTCAACCCCAGTCAGGTCAAGCAGCCCACCTCCCCCAACCTTTTGGTCCCTGTGACTACCAGATCCTTATGATGAACTCTGATGAGGTTAACCCCTCCAATATCAACCTACAAACTCGGTGGTGCCAATATGATAAGCCCTCCACTTCGTCTACTACCAAGTCCAAGACCAAAGTATCTATTGAGCCTCTTATGACACCAAATGGTCCTCTACAGATACCTCAACCTAAATTTGAGGCCATTCCCAAGATCCCGAAGGGACCATGACGTCGTAATACGATTTCTAACAGAGTTGCCCATACATATAGTATAGTAGATGACATGGCACAATCACCTGCCACCATGCCAACACTGGAAGTCCTCTAGTCATGCCCTTCCCAAAAGAAAGCTCTACTAATTTCCTTAGGTGCAGTGGATCCTTTTGACAATCGTTTGATTTCCTTCCCAGTTGATGCATCAGAGCACCCCCATTACCTTCATCGGTTTCTTTCCAGATACCAGTTAGAATCCCTAACGCCATCATCTCCTGATGCATTATTGATGAAGGTGCATCCACTTGTGTGATGTCCATTGTTGATTGGAAACAGCTAAAGTCACCTGAGTTGTCCCCCTCCACCATCACTTTGTGTGCTTGGGATGGACAGTCCTCCCATCCCCTCGACATGTACCGAAACTATCCAGTGACCCTTGCGGGCAAGACTATCCATGTCGACATTGAAGTCATTGATGCCCCTTTGGATTACAATATTCTCTTAGGTAAGAGTTACACAAATGCAATTTCCTTTGTTGCATCTGCGATCTTTCGCAAGATGTACTTCCCCCATGAAGGGAAGATCATTACCATCGATTAGTTGACTTACTACAAGCTGGCACCCATGACTTCCCCTGAGTCCATTATCTCATCAATGTTTGACAAATAGTCTTCAACTTCTTTCGCCAGTGTCTCACCCAGAGTTTATAAAGATTCCTCATTGTTGGGTGCCTTCCCTGTCCTCCCCCTCCCATTTTTCTGAACCTAATTCCATGAGTGTTTGCAAGTTACAAGCATCATGGGCTTCCCTTAAACAGTCTAGTACACCCGATCAACATCCAGCTCCTCAGCATCCTGTTGTTGCTCTTCCAACTGAAACCTCTAGACCCACTCCCCCAGGACCTCCTCTATTTGTGGGTGCCTCTCCTATGTTCCCACCAGGAACAGTTCCTCTAGGTCTTAACCATCCAAGAGCTATTCTGCTAGGACATTATCCTGCCAGCTAGATACCTTTCTTATTCCCCCCTCCAGGAATTTTTTTTGTACCTGTGATGCCTTCCCTAGTCCTTCCTAACATAACTCTAGGGATCCCAGTATTGTACATCGATCCCCCTACAAACATTCTGCCTGGTTAGCCAAGACCATATCATGCTTTGACCCTGGTTCAACCGATCACTATGACCCCTGTTGTTGCTTCAATGCCATTACAACCTCAACAGGAACCAACTCCTGTTGCGAAAGAATCTAGCCAAGGGGGAAAATCTAAAAGGAAATATTCAAAGGACAAGGCTCCCCAAGCTCCTCCAACCCCTAAGGCCCCAAAGTCGACACCCCCGTGCGCTTTGTGTGAAGTTGTTGGGCATGCCACCAACAATTGACCTGAGCTTCCTCAACTTAAACCTTTGGTTCATGAAGCGTTACCTGAATCGAACATCTTAAAAGTCCATGTTAACTTAATAGTCCCACCTAAGAAACTTAAAATGCTTCACACAAACCACCCTTGTGCCTTATGTGATCTTCATGGTCACTATTCCCATTGTTTCCCTCGTCTCGATGAATTTCATGATTAACTTGGGGCAATTCGTGAATACAAGGCCACTCGTTTTTATACAGGAAAATGACCTCCTCATCAACTCAAAGGACAAAGACATGATGACTAAAGCACTAACCAAGTTCACAAGCCCAGTTGTCAAGCTAATGTTGTCTAGACACTAGCAACATACTTTATAAAGCTTCTCAGCAAGCTTAAGGGTGCATTAGTGCCTAGGGTAACTCTAGTTGCTACCTCGGGAACAGCGTTAGTGAACCTACATCAGGTTCTATGGGTCAAAGGAGTGAAGTGACTGAGAAAATATCCCTATATTCTCTCCTATGTCAGCTCATAAAAGTAGGGAAACATCTGAGCTCGAACTGTTTAGGGGAATTACTATTTCCTGAAGGAGTATGCAAACGGGAAAGAGCACTAAAGCAAGAAACATCACTACTTTTGCCTAATGGAACTCATGGAGGACTTAGCAAACCTAAACCTAGATGTTATATATGCAAGGCTTGGGCCATTGTGAAAGAGGTTGAAACATTTGAAAGGATTTCCTATTTGACTGTCAGGCAGATTCTTAGGCTAAGGCATCAGAAGAGGTTAAGAAGGGGGAGAGAGAGATGAGCTGGAGGGGTAAGGGAAGGCTGATGCAATTGATGGTTTTAATCACTCTTTCTACATTAATATAGAACTACAGTTGTGTTGTCCACTCTGTGATGTTGGTAGTATAAACTTGTTTATCTGTTGATCTAATATCTTCTAGCATGAGTGGCTTAGTTAATGCAACTAGGTATCTTTTATCTTTTATATGTTCATGCATTTGTCTATCAAGGTTTTATGCTGTGATATTATGCTTGTCTTTGCTTTGTGCAGGTTTTGATCTGGAGCCGGCTCAGTGGTCTTCCACCTAGCTGCATTGTGCTCTCCAGCAACACCACACTAAGACTCGAGGTAATAATTCCTTCTCACTTTGATATTCATTTGTTAAACATAGATATGCATGTATCTTTATGACAGTTGTAGCTAATCTGACTATCTACTAAGGATCCCAGGAAGATACTTGAGGGTTTTCTACATCACCAAACACCCGTGCATTAATCCCTATAGCACTCATAGTATAGCCTCTACTCCTCTACCTGTGGATTCTGGTACCACCAGTCAACCAGAACAAGGAAACTCTCACCCTACTATTGTGACCCCTCCCCCCAATATCAAGATGATGGACACCACAGGCCCCATTCTTTACCTGTCGTCATCCTTGAGTTCCTCGCAGGAAAACCTTTCTAAGGTTTATGTGCGTGTTTCTATCAAACCTCCTTCAATAGATCCTCCATCTACTAGTTTGTCATCTGCCATTCTAGACGATGTGTATGTGAACCTTATTTCTCAGGTTGATGCACCAAGTAATTTCGTTGCATCATGTACTCAGCCTTCCTCCCATCTACCCATCTCCCAACCTGATGAGGACACCATGGAAGCTGTGTCTATGCCTGATTACCCCTGCCCTTAAGTAATGGGGCATTTCTTCAAGAGGACTTCGAAGTCCATCTCCTTCCTAATTCTCCTAATGCACTCTACCTCCAGAAATGTTGCTCACAGTAAATCCCTTTGATTTGCGTGTCTTTATTTCTATCATATAGTTAGGTAGATCGCCTCATCTCATCTGTTGTCTTCTGCACCTTTCATATGGATTCATCATCCACATTGTATATCGGTCATGCCGACAGTGCAAGTCGCTTTTCCCAGAATCTAACCTCGGCAACCTAGGCCATTTTTACCCCCTTGCATATTTTAGTCCTTTCAAATGGTGTGTGCATTGGATCTACCACCAATAATCAAGCCGAATATGATGTAGTGATACGTTTGTTAGTCGATGCCCTCGCTCATTGCATCCTTCATATTCATGTTCATTTAGATTCCTTGCTACTTGTCATGCAATTGAATGGTGTGTATCATGTGCATAACCAAGTCCTATTTATAAAATATCTACGAGTTAAGTTGTTGGTACATGAATTTGAAACCATTGTGTTCAATCATGTGCCTAGAGCCCAAAATCACTATGTAGATACCATGACAAACAACATTCTAGATTTGAATTTATCACATGTATACCATAGAAGATAACCATAAACAAAACAAATGGAAAACCATCGTCTTCATATAAAATGCATAATCATATTATGTATCATATAAGTTTTTGGAGCCCATAGCTCTAAATACATCCAGTACACCCATAGCATATTGGGAGGCACATAAGGCCCTACATCTCCTTTGGAGAATCTCGTGCCAAGTTGGGTTGAGATGCTTGAATCCCTTTTTCGAGCACTCAGACCACAGTGGTGCTCCACAAAATCCTCCTGCTAGGGGCATCATTCCCACCTTTGCATACCAGATCAGTGTCCCATGCTTGGGGGCTTGATGGTTTCGCCCTGGCCATATTCATATAAGTCTCGGCCTAGATCCCACTGGATCTAGGTATGGTTGATTATCCTCCCATTCCTTGGATAGTATGTCCTACCAGCCTCTCTGGTAAGCCATATGCACATCGCATATCGTAGGCATTTGATACCATATCTTCAAATATTTTACTCCTTTACCACCTAGTCCCCATGTTTGACTTAGTGGACGAGGATGATTTTAGACCTCCTCTAGTAGTTCATTCTCGTTTTCATCTACCCTTAATTCTTCATAACGAACCATTGTTCCAAGAAGCATTAAGCCCATCTTTAGACAAGTAAGGCCACTTGCTTGAAAATTGTAGATCCCAATTCTGATGGTCGGTTTGTCTGCTATGATCTCCACAATATCTAGGGCCTTTCCTCCTCTCCAAATTCACCACAACTCACTTAGCAAATGAATCCAAATTGGAGGGAAAACGTCCTTTCATAGAAAAATCCCTAATTTTTCTATCACCCATTGCGGCTAGACCATAGCTCAATTTGATGAACTGTCAAAACTGTTGCAAATCTCTCACCGTGCTCTAAAATGGGTCTTCCTCGGTTTTTGATGATTTGACACTTCACCAGGAAACCATTTTTCCAAGAAAGGTCACTTTGTCGCCCCTCAAAATCGACTTTCATCATAAAGCAACACTCGTACTTTGACGTCCACCTCCTCTTAATACTTGTCGTATCATATGTTGATTTTCGTCAAGAGTAACCATCATTTATTCATGTTTTCATGGTCCTCATCGGGCCTAGTCTGTGTGGCAGTGTCATCGAGTCACCCTTGTTCAGAGCATCTGTGATCAGTCACCCTTGCAGTCCTGGAGTCTATTTCATGTCCCATCATCTCATGTCATAGTATTCCATCCATATTTTCACATTGTTCATCTTGTGTTAACCATTTTGGCCTCCAATCATACTGTCCCCATCCCCTCTAGAGTTGAGTCAGTTGCTTCCAGGTCAACCATGCACTTTATGCTCTAACAAGGGTATTCATCTATTTTTCCCTCAGTCCCATTTCCCCATTATCCCTGGTATCAGTCCATCAGTCACATTACTATTTTCCCCCGTGCTTTAGTTGAGGATCCTCATTGTCTCATCTATTGTGGGCCCTATTCTGTTGACATCAACTCATTTATTCCAAAAGAACAACCTAGAGGGCAGTTTATCTCGGTTCCAGCTTCCATTCTTGTTCTACAGTGCCTTGGATCAAGAATAGAGTCTCATTATTTCCCTTTGACTTGGTCGTTTCATGTTCTTGATCCATACACTTGATGGTCCAATGATGCAACAAATTGTACCAGTGATTCTCGGGTGTGTGTGAGATGTTTCAGGCCTCATGAGGGGGTGGTCCGTTAGGTACCCCCCCACATGCCCAGATACATATCTATTATGCTATAGCTTCAGATGCAGTTCCGCAAAATTAATGGGTTCGGTTCTTGTTGATCGTAGTGTCCATAGCATGCACGTCTCCTTCAGATGATCTGTTTAGTTTTTCAAAGCCCTTCCCTATTCAGCAGGGCTTCTCTGGTTGTTCTACCCTCCCTCCCACCCATTTCTTGAGGGAAGGGGCTTTGTATCTCATGTAATTAGATATTATTGTATTCATTCCTGGCTCATGTTTTTACTAGGTGCATTATGTATATGGGACAAATTGTATTATTTTCTGGCTCTGTTATGCCAGCATGTCATGTACCATTCAGCATGTATCTCATTGCTCAGTTTTATATGTCTGGGTGAACCATTATTTTTGTACTAATTTATCTTTGTGGGTATGGGTATGACTCCCCCGCCTCATTGAGATCTGGTACCACAACATAAAAGGATACTTGCATTAGTCTCGCCCCCTCTGTCCCTATCCTCTTTCAATTCAGCTTCATTGGTCTCTCCCTCTCTCTCCTTGACTCCCCTATGTTGTCTAAGTGATTGTGTCTTTACAACATACTAGTCATACGTTTTGCTCCTAACACTCGTACATTGGGGGGGAATCTGTTATCACCAAAAAATTAATCATCTAGCCTAATTTGCAAGATGGATCGAAGTACACCATGTAAAGCCAACTTTACCATAGTAAAATTGCTTTCGCTATGATAAATTACTTAATAAACCACCTTTGTTAAGTAATTTATAGTTAAACCTGTTAGCGCTCAAATCTACCTTAGGCTGAAATAAGGTAAAACTCAAGGCTACATCAAACCACGCTCAGCCTCGTAGCTAGCCCTACGAGGACAGGAGAGGGCTCTCTCCG
>APFE031351495.1:195491-240691 GCA_000404065.3 Pinus taeda | reverse complement strand
CAATTGGCTAAAAAAAGTGTTGCTTTTTGTATCCTCATAATGTGCTATCATTTCTTCCGTAAAAATTGCCCAAGTGACAATTTGTTTACAAGAGCAAAGCCATCGATACCATACAAACTAATTTGGTTTCAAATATAAAGTTGCAATGTGTACCTTTTGTGTGTTTTGCACATTATGGAGATCGAAATATTGCTCATACGTAATATCCATGTTATGGGATCCTTGCCATTAAACTTCCTCATATTGGTTTTTGGAACATGATGGGTCTTCAATCCAACGTTAGAGTCTATGAAATCATGATTAACATTTCTTTTTTTCTTATCATGAGTTTCCTTTACTACCCTTTCGCTATTAGTAAGCATTTCTTGTAGCAACTCTGTCAAATCTATCTTCAAATCTTCCATGTTGCCTTTAAGTTATTATTCTATACCATCCATCTTAGCTTCCACATCATTCATCTTAGCTTCCACGTTTTCTTTAAACCATCCATCTTAGCTTCCACGCCATCCATCTTAGCTTCCACGCCTTTCTCTAAACCATCCATCTTAGCTTCTGTTACTTTTTGTGAGAGTGAATTTTGTTGCACTTGGTCTCGTAATTTTGATATATCATGTTGCATTTCTTCCTCTTCTTCATGAGTCATGCTAGAGCTTTCAGGTTGCTTACTAGGTGTTTCCATTTTCTTTCTTCCGGGCATCAATTAATGATAATTATGCTTCACTATGCCTTTTGAATTCCTTCAAACTAATTTTTCAAACCAAACTTATGCAATTTTTTTTAAAAATTACACCTTTTTTCACTTTGTAGGAGCTCGATATTGAATCTATTGTAACTCTGTAGTTTCGGATCTCCAAGGTCTGAAATTGCGTTTTGCGGTAGACCTATGAGTTCTCTTTCCAACCCCGCAAGTTCGATCAAGATTGGATTCGGCCAAGGAAGAGTTATGCCAAATCTCCCACAATGACCTGATTATAAACTAGTTCAGTAGAGCGAACTTGTAAGAAGTGCCACATGTCATTGTATAGGACCTGAAACCGATACATCGAAAACTACAGGTCGTCCTCTTTTTGTAACTTTTTACGAAATTTCAATCTAATGATTAGATAGAAATTTATGTCGATTTTCCTCAGGTCACCTGTTTGAGATATAATTCGGGACCTTTCAAAAACCCTAACTTCCTTGGATCCTATCTCTGAAAATATAGCAAGAAAAGATCTGAAATTCGAACTCGAGGTTCATTGCAATTTCAGTTCAAATGGGTTTTAATTTCAGCTTCTGAAACATCGTAGAAACAAAGTTATAGCGAAAATGCCATGATGATCCGTTTGGAGCAACAAAACCCTAGAATCCAAGCCTCTGATACCAAATGTTATGTAACCAGCTCACAAAATAGAAGAAAAGATAGATCAACGACTTCAAAATCAACCTCTTCGAGGGAGCAACCTCATTTATATTACACAAATGAACAATTCTTGGATGATACAAATGAGGAAACCTCCTTTCTATATATAGGAGTCTAAGGAGTCATAATATAATCGAAGCCGACATAACAATAATAATATAAGGGCACAATAATAACAATAGTGGGCTTCTATGGGGCACAATAATAACAATATGGGGACAATAGGGGCACAACAATAACAATAAGGGCTATAATGACATTAGTAATGGGGGAATTACTAGTATTATAGGGACCTAACAACTATCTTGCTAGGGCATCCCATCAAAGCCATCATCTACCAATCCTTGTCCAATTTCTAGCTAGAACAATAGTAGGGAAGGCCCTTCTCTACCCATATTGATAATCCTGATGATCCTTGACCTGCCCTCTTGTGGGGGATGTCGTCCCATCACTGTCATCTCTATGATCCTCCCAGAATAAGGTGGTCTACTACCCCAATGGATCCCTGGAACCCAAAGCCATATTGAAAGCCCAACACTTCCAATTCCTGTCGCTCGCCACTGTGTAGTATTGATGTCCACTGGGAACTGCACGTGCCATACAGCTAATCCTTGAATGCTACCAATACACGGATATCTGATACCCGTAACTGACTCAGTGGATGTAGATCTGTCCTGTTCTATCTAATCATCGCCACTAAGTCTACCGTCCGCATCCTCGGTAATATGCCAATACAATGCCTGAAGCTTGAATACATAGTGGAAAACTGTCTCAGTGGTACACAATATCCTTCGCTCAGGGAGGATCCTGACATGCCCTGTGGAAAGAGCAACACATGCCCCCTTTTGACCAACTTACCGAATGTAGGTTCTATGATGAACAATATGCCACCCTTGCAGAAGATCACCTCATCCCCCAGCCTGTGGCTGCCAACTTGCGTATTCACCCTGCTCCTCCACTGGAGAATCTGTAATGTGCCCCTGAGGCATTAACTCTCATAGCGTCGTCTCAGGCAAATTCCCCAAGTTCTGTTACCAACAATGTGGGTCTGGATCAAACACAACAAGGCTCCCCTCAACTGCACGTGGTGCCAAAGAGTGGAAGATGCGTGGGTTCCGATGGGTATGATCAAAAACCTGTGAGGACGCTCTTGACTCGTCCCGTGACCAATCTACTCTCCCCACCTGGATATATCTACCTTAATGGCATGCTTGACATTATCATCAAGGAATCTCCCTGCTAGTAGCACTCTCTCAGTCTGCAGTGCAACCTCGCACACTACTGCATATAACCATGTATCCTCGTGCCTCGTGGCATACAACTGCACCCAGTTGCACATGTCTGTGCATCGTCAGACCCTGCTACATGCTGCCGCATCATCCCAGATCGATTAGTATCCTTTTCGTGTCGATGTGTCCATCACTCTGTGAGGAAATGCATTGTGATGTGAACTGCTCCTACACCATGGTGCACCACTGCGCACCACCTCACACCTTCGTGCTCCTTTGCATATTGTTGCGTACTGCTGCATACCCCTATACACTCCTGGATATTATGGCCTAAAATTGAGTCCATAGGCATTGACCCTCATCCTGTCAGGGTTGCCATCTCTACTACAACACCTCCATGATCTTGGATGAGTGGACCTCCCCTCCTGATCCTCTTAGAGAGATCTAACATGCAGACCATTGAGAAATCTAGGGCATCAAGTATTAGGTGATTTCTCTTGAGAGAAAATTGCTTGCGAATGCTTTTTTACCTTTTAGATTAGATTCTTATCTTTAGATTATTATTGTGTTCTTCTTTCATCAAACATTTACCAATGCATAAACAATAAAGAGACAAGAGAAATAGATTGTAGGCTATTTGCCAGGGCCAAAACCTCTCCCACTTGAGAGGAAAACACACAAAAATTCTTCTTCATATAGAGACTTCAATTGACGAATACCAAGACCATGACCCTTGACCTAACCTATTTGCCACTCCAAGACCAAGACACAACCCTTCTTTGATGAGATCCTTCTTGAAACAACCTTGTTGCACTTTCGTCCTTCTATGGTCAACGCAAGTCAAACTGTCTGCACTTTTGCAATTTTGGTCTTGTCAACAGATCTGCAATTCTCGGCTTATCTATGTCCCTGCAATTTCCATGTGTGAGCTGATATGAGATGTCTTCCTTCTTTGCTTGACTAGGAGACTCACCTTAGTGACTTCGACTAGGGTGTGAGCTGATATAGAGATCCTTTCTAGACTTCTTTGCTAATTGAAGAAACCTTACTGCCCCTTAATGTAGGTCACACGTGTGGGGAAAAAGTAACCAAAATAGTGCCAAACTAACTTGGATTCTTCTTCTCCTTTTTGCGCTTGATGAGAGGCTGCTGTCCCTATTTTTTTCACAGTTCTTTTCTGCCTTAAACCTTGACCGAATTGCAAACTTTATTGCCACCGAAATCCTTGTTGTACTTCGCACTCCAGACTGCACACTGCACCTTGACTGAATTTCTGTGCTTTGAAATAGGCCGAGCTGCCTATTTATAGTGGTTTGCCTCTGTAATTAGCTTTCATGAGTGAATGTGAGCCGACATGTCCTTTGGAGGGTTTTTATTATTTCTTTTTGAAGCCAACTTGAGGGGGAGACTTTGCTTGGTCTTGGAGGGCTAATTACACTTATCTAATGTCATAAAAAATGTAATATGCCCAAGAAGGGTCCTTCATACATGACATTAATTCAATTTGACTTTTATGACTAGATGACAAAACCTAAAAGCTCACAATGGGAGCCATCACTAAAATAAAATTCATTTCTCATGAAACCCATGAGACAAGCATAATAATGATTTTATTTTTCTTATTTTCATCAATTACATAAAATCACAATTATACATGCCATTATGAAGACCGAACCTAGTTACTTTTCAACACTCCCTCTTAACTAGGGAGGTATTCATAATGGTACTTGGTCATTCTCAATCTGAAGAGTTTCTCGTAAAAAGAGTCGGATTGGTAACCCATTTGTTTAGCATCAGATCAACTAGCATTGTCACATAGCAAGGCCTTGATTAACAACTCTATCTCTCCACAAGATCTGAGCACAATGCTGGCGAGACCAATGATGTATAGACACCCTCATCATTGTCTCTTTTGGAACATAACCCACCTAGGTTCTCAGGGTGTGTTCTACCAGTATTGTTCTAATCTTGGATTCCTAGTCCTCACAGAATATTGGTCCTCTACGACTACTCTTATCTTGGATGCCCTAATACATCCTTAAAGAGCCTCAGATGCCAGATGCTTACCTAATCCTCCATTATGTCTTCCCAAGTGAAGACAAGAATGATGTGTCTATTTCTCCCTCTAAATCCAGGAGGACATATCTATTCCAATAAAGGAATGTACCTAAGCTCCCACTTGGCTTAGGAATTTTCAAGTTTCTTCCAAGTAAGGAACTTGTTTCCAGGCTCCCTCTTAATCAGGGACCTACAACAACTCCTCATATGGAGATAATGGGACAACCAGCTGCTTGAAGAACTTCTCTTCACGATGCCCTGAACTTCTTTTCGTCATTTAGGAGCCTTCATATTTTGGGACTTCTTCTTAGGGCACAAAACATCCATTACTTTCATCCATGAGTCAGTCATGTCATGATTGAAAAGTGATCCATCAGTTCATATTTGGCCTTCCTTCATGCCATGCTGCCTTTTTCATGTCATATTTCCTTAAGGATCTTTCATCATACTACATGTGCATCAGTGGTGGAAGACATCCATAGATCTTCCCTTGGCAACCCTGCATAAACCCATCCATATATTTGTTCAAAAATAAAGGAATGAACATTAAAATAAACATTACTGTTGTGATGGTTTTTCATCATGACATCTTCTAGTTTGCATCAACATCCTGCATTCATATCGACACATCTCCCAAAGATATATATTGTCAAGGTTCTCTTTCTCTCTCAGACTCCATCAGAGTCTTCATATCTTCCATGGAGATATCCTAGTTAAATCTTCTTGGTCTTTCAGATGTTGATTGCCTTTACCATGGTTGCATGTTCCACGATCTCTTCCTTCATTTCACACATTTCATTCCCAGGAGCTTGAAGTCAACCACCTCATACTTCATATGAGGACATATTATGTTAATTTCATCTATTGAATGTGTGACCCATGCGTTCCTACATTCTTTTGAGGGAGGAGATCCTTTCTTTTGATCATGCTCTTAAGATAGAGCATTGGTTCATGATATCTACAACCATATGACATGACTTCCACAATATCAAATGTAAGCATACATACCTCATTTTTCCTTTGGGTCATTCAGACTTTCTGCAACAACTTCCTCGATTGAAAGAGCTTCAATCCCTTGATCTGCTTCACTTTTATGTCATCATACAATCATCCCATGAATTCCACAAGTTTGGAATTCTTGATGAAACACTTTCTTCCCCTCATGATCGGTGAACCTTTCAATGAAGATTCCATCAGAGAATCTTGAGGACCTAAATGATCCCCATTTAGCAAATGTTTCCTTTTTACAGATGTATGATGAACCTTGAATTAGATGACATTGCCACTTATATTTCCAATGAGATTCCCAAGAGCTATATCCTTGACTTCCATAGATTCTTACCATCTTTCATGCTTCTCTATGATGATGTCCCGAGCTCTGGCTTCTAATGCTTCTATGATGCCTTGATGCATCTCATCATGATAGCCATATCCTACAACAAAAGACTTAGGAACTTGAAAATAACTTAGGTGAGGAAGACTATCTCAGTCATAGTAGAGATTTCTTACTAACTTTATCTTGGACTTCTTTTTAGCTTCCTCCACTTCTTCGGTGTTATGAGCTTCTTCTCTTCCTCTTTTGTTATTGCCCCTTTTGATCTTAGGAATTTTTTTTTGTAGTGCCCATATTCTTGACACCCATAGCATTGAATCTTAGCCATGTCCCTTTTCTTTTACTGAGATCTAGACTTTCCAAATTTTCAACTTCTTCTTGTCATTGAAGCATAAGCTTTATTTTGCTCACCTGCTCCCACACCAGATTTGGCCTTTAGCCTAGATTCCTAAATCTTTCACAGTGACCATAGATCCTGGAATGGAGTAGCTTCTTTCTTCCCATAAATACTTGAAGGAAAGTTACCCCACTCCTTCGGTAGTGCATTTAGTACAACTGTAGTTATTTCCTTATCAGACATGACTTCTCCTAGATCTTGTGGTTGATCCCAGATTTCAGATATCCTCATAGAGTATGAGGCTATTCCAACTTCCCTTAACATCTTCAGCTTATAGAGTTCTTGCCTTAATGAGATAACTTCTCCCACAGTGCTCACGCAATACAACTCTACCAGTTTGTCATAGATTCCTTTTGAAGTTTTGAGTTTTGATACATATGAGATGAGGGGATCCTTGATGGATTCTATGAGAATCCTTTGAGCCCTAATTTCCCCTTTCATATACTTGGCAAGAGCTTGAGCATCTTCCTCTATTGGTTTTGTGATAGATCCTTTGACATGTTCCATCACCTCATTTTCAATGAGATTCAGATCTGTCCTTTTCTTCCATGCAAGATAGTTTGAAGCCCCAACCAATTTGTTGCTTTCCTTGCAATAAGACATTTTGACAAATTCAGATGTGGACATAAATATACTTACTTGATAGGATGCTCCTTCTTCTTGCTGCTTTCTTGATATTGATGATGATATAGAGGATAGAAAACTTCTCCTTGATGAATGTAGTTTGCTTCAAGAATGATTCTTGATCCCACAGAGAGTGATATGGCACTGCTTTTTGATCTAGCTTCCTTTGGATGAATAGTCGTCAAAACACTTTAACTTGAGTAGATGTAGGGTTTTGACCTTCTCCCTTTGATGGTGATTCCAATACTTCTTTGTAGACTTCTTTAATCTAGGGTTTTGACTTCAAGATGATCTTCGCTTTGGTGCCTTGTTTGAGATTTGATCCTTGAGTCTACCTTGATAAGATGCCCTTTCTTGACTTAGTCACATTAGCTCTGATACCATGTTGAGAAATCTAGGGCATCAAGTATTAGGTGATGTCTCTTGAGAGATAACTGCTTTTGAATGCTTTTTACCTTTTAGATTATTATTGTGTTCTCCTTTCATCAAATAGTTACCAATGCATAAACAATAAAGAGACAAGGGACACAGAATGTAGGCTATTTGCCAGGGCCAAAAGCTCTCCTACTTGAGAGGAAAAAAAGCATAAATTCTTCTTCTTATAGAGACTTCAATTGACGAATACCAAGACCAAGACCCTTGACCTATTTGCCACTCCAAGACCAAGACACAACCCTTCTTTGATGAGATCCTTCTTGAAACAGCCTTGTTGCACTTTTGTCCTTCTATGGTCAATGCAAGTCAAACTGTTTGCATTTCTGCAATTTCGGTCTTGTCCACAGATATGCAATTCTCAGCTTATCTATACACTTGCAATTTCCATGTGTAAGCTGATATGAGACGTCTTCCTTCTTTGCTTTGACTAGGAGACTCACCTTAGTGACTTCAGCTAGGGTGTGAGCTGATATAGAGCTCCTTTCTCGAATTCTTTGCTGACTGAAGAAACCTTACTGCAAAACCCTTAATGTAGGTCACACGTGTGAGGAAGAAGTAACCAAAACAGTGCCAAACTAACTTGGATTCTTCTTCTTTCTACGCTTTATGAGAGGCTGCTGTCCCTTTTTTTTCGCACTTCTTTTCTGCCTTAAACCTTGACCGAATTGCAGACTTTATTGCCACGGAAATCCTTGCTGTACTTCGCACTTCAGACTGCAGATTGCACCTTGACTGAATTTCTGTGCTCTGAAATAGGCCGAGCTGCCTATTTATATTTGTTTGCCTTTGTAATTAGCTTTCATGAGTGAATGTGAGCCGACATGTCGTTTGGAGGGTTTATATTATTTCTTTTCGAATTCAACTTGAGGGGGAGACTTTGCTTGGTCTTGGAGGGCTAATTATACTTATCTAATGAGGCATAAAAAATGTAATATGCCCAAGCAGGGTCCTTCATACATGACATTGACTCAATTTGAATTTTATGACTAGATGACAAAACCCAAAGGCTCACAATGGGAGTCATCACTAAAATAAAATTCATTGCTCATGAAACCCATGAGACAAGCATAATAATAATTTCATTTTTCTTCTTTTCATCAATTACATAAAATCACAATTACACATGTCATTATGAAGATCGAACCTAGTTACTTTTCAGCACAGACCTCCCTAAGTGACAGTGGCGGTGTCACTAAGGTGCTGCTGCTTTGTGACCTATGTGCCCCACATATCCACAAAAAGACCTCATCCCCATACAACGCTCTGTATGGTGGCCGACCTATGCCACCTTCTCTAATCGACCCCTGTCGAAGTGTGCTGATCCTCCTACGACCCCATGTTTGACCCACCTACCATGGCAACTCACGGAATCTGCCTACTCCTCGGTCACTCAAATCTGTCAGTTGGGTTGTCTGGAACTCTGATGGAAATCTGGAAGTGTGTATCTACTCAGGGACTGGATCCATCACAGAGCTGCTGCTATCACCGACCAAATCCCTAATGTGATGTGGGATCCCACCTAGATCCCAATGCCAACATGTGCTCCCAATATTTACTCCACTTGTGTCAATTGAACCTAGATCCCAAGTGGATGTATCTTTATTTGAAATATACTTGTCTCCGCCACCCACGGATGCATGCTTAGACTCCGGTGGAACATATCTCTCTGTAAGGGCTTGTTCATTTGGATCCTTTGCATGCTTAAACATCATAACAGGCTGCTTTGTCTGATCATCCCCTCGTGTGGTTGTTGCCAGAGTTGATTGGCTATCTGTCATGGGAAATGAAGAATATTCGTAACTCACATCCATACAAAGCTGCTCAACCTGCAACTCAGATTCTTGAAGAGCCATCTGGGTGCTCTTCAAAGGCTTCTTGGTAAGTTGGTAGTCTCTAGCTCCTGGGCAAGCCGGTCAACTTCCTCCTCTTTCTCTTCTAGTGCATGATGGTACATCTCAACAAGCATGAGTAAGTGATCTCTATCTGAGAGGAGGTGTAGATAATTGGATCTCATTTCTTCCAACGCCTCTTTGAGTGTGTGAAAGTCTACAAGTGAAGGCTCCCCTCTCACACTGTCAGGTTTCGTTGCATTCCTCCAACAATATTCCACCACTAATGCTTGCGTATCATCATGATATTTTATGGCTACTACAATTTTTTTGGGACTTACCTTCAATTGGTCCTCCAAATTAAAGGCACAAGTAAGCTCATGAGCAATTGCTTCATTAGTCAAATCAACTGTTAGATCTGTGTTCTCACAGTTGATTACTTGTATGTTACCATCATTGCCCATCTCTTGTTTAGGGATTGGAGTAGCATCCCCTGTTGTGGGTGTGGTCTCAACATCCTCTTTATATTCATCATCCTCCAATTCATCGATCTCACTGATTGACTGGTAATCCATGATAACATTTGATTTTCCTTCATCCCAAGCCCCTGCATTAGCTGGCTGGAGTGTATCTGGGTGAACTCCCTCCTCAATGGTTATGTATTCTCTTATCTCAGCGTTGTCTTCACCTCCAGTCTTTGGTTTTGCAGGATTCATAGTGGCATTTTGTTCAACAATCATGCTCCTCTCATTTTCTTCACCTGTAGGTCTGGATTTGCTTTTTCTTCTTGTTGATCTTGCTGATGCCCATTCTTCGAACAACTCCACCATTTTCTCGAAATTCCTATCACAATTTTCGAATTTATCCAAGAATTCCTCTTATTGAGACATTTTTGTGCACAAGTTCAATATGAAGAATAACGCTGGACTAGCGTTTCAACGTTTGGAATTTAGCCTCACAATAGCAACTTTGGTGTTACCATGATTCAGACCCACAACTGGCCAAAATCACGCTCTGATACAACTGTAATATTTCTAAATTGGAATTTAACAACAAATACCAATCAAGGGATTAGGAACAACAAATAAACTTAAACTCATACATAGCAATTAAACATCAAAATGTCCAGCAACACAGTCTGAGCCATTTTATTAATTTTATGGTGAAAGAGTACATAAAATGCATTGAAATTTTGGAACCAGGGCTTGCTATGCAAACTGACCAAAATCCCGAAAAATGGCCCCGACCCAAGTAGTAGAAATGGTCCCGGAGTGAATTGCGCCCTTCTTCAATAATTTCTGTTGTTGGCTGCGAACTGGAACTTTGATTTTTGCCAGAAATACTGCCCATAAAATTCTGCAAAATTAACCCTGGATTCCTCTCACCAAACCCACAAAAGCCCAAGAAGGGTTTGGGCTGAACCCGAGTACTGAATTTGACCCCCAAATAGTGTGAGTTGGCCAACTGGCCCGCTGAAATGGGAAACTGACTGAAATGAAGAGCTGGAACACCCTTCACTTAACACTACTGGAATCCTCCCAAGCTCCTTTGAGAATCACCTAGAAGGCCCAAATCCTCACTCCTCTTCAGCTCTTGACTCTGCCCACCAAAGGGCTGTGCAGGCTTGCGTAGTCCAACCCCATGCACTGCCAAGAGATAAGGAAATTGACCCACAAGATCAGCCCTGCCCTAGCCCGGTAGCTTGCCTCCAAAATTTCGGCAAAACAATGAGAAGATGTCCCTGCAATTTACCTCACAAGTCCCCTCCTTAGCCTGCGCAATAGCCAGATTGATTTTCCCTTCTGCGCCAAGGACATGTGCTCTATTGAAGTATCCCTACAATATAGCTCCTAGAGAAGCCTTGGATGGACCCCCCAATTCCCCACTAGGGAGACACTCGAAGTTCTCCGAAGGAAGGGTTGGAATTCAGCTTAGAATACCCAGTGCTAAACAACACTCGTCTTCTTGTGCTAAACACCTCCAAGAAAACTATACTTGGAAGTTAAAATGATCAAAGATAGCCAAAATGAAAGCCTCCATGCTCTATTTATAATTCGCTGGCCCTCTCCTCCCTTGGTTGTCCCCACTCTTCACTACTTCGTACTTCTCCTCTTGGTGGGCCCCTTCAACTAATTCACACCTCTTCTCTCTCCTCTTCTCACTAGTGTGAATTGCCTCCTTTGGGTGGCCCCCACCTGCCACTAAGGTTGCAATTCTCCTTTTCTGCTAAGTTCCGTATGCCAAAATTGAAGAATTGCAATATGCCTTTGAAATTTGTGAAATTTGGGATATGACAGTGCAGATTTCTAACAACAAATATTAGTAGTCAAAATAATTCAAGATATGGCTTATGATCTATGGATTTTGATTTATGGAAAAAATCCTAACCATTTCTATGATTATTTATTTATTTGGTTGCACGATTGAAGATTTATGAATGAATTTAGCTTGCTCTCCTGTATGACAGACTACTAAGTCTGTGTAAAATGCATGGGCAACAAGTTGTTTTATGTGTTTAGGCCCACTTATGGCGTAAATACAACTCTTGGGAGTTACCCAAGAGTATAAGGGGGCAAGAGGATATTTGTAGAGGTTCCAGGGAACCTCCCCTCTAGCTTGTATGATTGAAAATGTAATTCCCAAGTAGCTGAAATTTACTTTTCAGAATTTCTGAGTTATGTAATAAACTACGAAATTTCCATATTTAAGATTGGCTAATAAAACAATTAGAAAATATACCAAAACAACTCAAAAATTGATAATATTGCAACTAGACACTATAGAGCTGTTATAACCAAATATCAACAAGGATATTTACTTGAAAAGGCCCAAGGCTTGGTTAAAAAAGTGGTTGGAAATATAGATCCGGTTTAACAAAGCGTCCCACACCTGCAAACCTACAACCTTTGGCTAGATACAAGTGTTAAATGTGCGCTATAAAAACTTGTCTCTAGGACGGGGTTCCTGATATGATGATTATCCCCAAAATGACTTGCTGTGAAGTAATCAAACAAAAAACTAACAAGCTCAACCTATTCTAAATGTGGAAATTAAAAGAGATTTTGAGATTTTTAATTTTTTTTGGATTGTTGGAATAATACTTGTGCCAATGGAGGCTCACTTTAGAGTTGGAGTATGAAGACAATGCTCGGCTTATGATGTGATCCACCTTGCAATCATTCAAGATCCCGTTAGGGGCGGCTCCCTCTTGAAGCGCCCCTAACCTTTACTCTCTATGGCTGGCAAAATATAAAATCTGTACCGCAACAAAGCTTCCTTTTGGAATGGTTTGAGGCATTGAGATCAACTATACCTGCAACACAACAAACAAGTGGAAATCCTATTTGTTCGCCATCACTTAGCTAGATATCTCTTCAATGATAGAGAATATTAGTTTTAGGATAATCTTTAGCAATCATGCCAAATAGAAAATTAATTATAATGCCAAATAACAATAACATTAGCAAGAGAAAAACACCAACAAAAGCCACTCCACAATGTAGAACAGAGTTTGCAATAAGATGAACTCTTTTTATTAGATAACACTAATCTCTTAAACAACAACAACCACTTTACAATGGGAGAGAGCTAGCATTATAGAGAAAACATTGTAAAGGGTAGCTAATGGCTAGTTGGACTCTCTCATTATTTTAATGCTAATCTTCCACATTTCGGGACTTAGCTTTTTATAATTCATAAAAATATTACAATAAAATTCATTCAATCCCTCAAGGGGGTCGACTTAGGCAATTTTCCCAAGGAAATTAATGACTATCCCTTTGAAAGTGGCCCATTGCAGACTTCGGTTAAAATAGTAGACTTTCCTTCCCAATGTCCCCTTGGAATGTCCTCCAACAATTTGACTTGCACATTTTTTGATGCCATTTGTCCCTGGCAATTCGACTTGGATAATTTTTGGAATTTAATTCTCTTCATCAACTATTTTTCCTGTGAAATTTGGTTCATGAAGCTCTGATGTCCCCGTTTTCTTGACTTTCTCCAACGGCTAGTTTTTGTTGACTTTTTGACTTTTTCAGCAAATAGTAATGTAATTCATCCCTGTTTTTTCTACTCTAGGCATTGCCTTCTTTTCCCAAATGTTTTGCACTATTTTGCTTATCATGCCACATAATATCACCTCAAAATTTTTCCTGTTGACAAAAGTTTAGCTTTGTGCCACATCATATTGGTCAAACCCCTAAAATATGGTCAAAAGTGAGGATCTCAAAAACCCCACAATATATATATATATATATATATTACTGAAATGCGGGGTTTGTTCCTCTCACTGAGTAGATCACTTTGGATGCGATGCATGTCCAAAACAGTTGAATGCCCTTAAGAGATATGGCCAAAAAACCATTGCTCACCCATGTTGACTAACTTTGACCAGCCATATCTCTTTAACTGCTGCCCAGATCTAAAATCTGCTATGTGGCATGCCTTTGTCTCTCTCAGCTCTTCTATTTGAGACTAAGTTGACTTTTTGACCATCGAGACCACTTTGCATTGAGAATCATGAACTACCTTGGGAAACGTGAAAAATGTTCAAGAGACTACTATGCTTTGCTAGTTGTATTGATGAATATTGCACCAAAGCCAAGGTCACTTATAGACTTGATAGACCCTAACCATGTGGAAATGACATAGGTGCACCTTGACGTGGGTTGGATTGACCCATACACCAGTGATCACCGCTATAAATGCAGGTTATCACAAAGAACCATGGGTCCACATGACAAGTCAACCAAGGTCCTCCAATCCGTCTAGGGGCGAGATCCCGTCAAGAAAACTTGTAAGGGACAAAGCATGGCTCGACCAGATAAAAGAGATATAGACACAATGGCAGGACACAAGTCTAGGACGCCTAATACAAAACCTCAGATGGTTGTTACATGGCTTTGAGTTGTGAGCTTTGTGCTTACAATGGTGGAGGATGCTGCATTGCAACTTTTTTTATGTATCCATGCTGATAGAGGGGTAACAACTAATGTAATGTCCCTTTTTCCAAGCATTGGGAACAAAGTCTCGCTGAGTAGCCTAGCCATTCCCATAGACTACAGATTAAAAAGTAATGATGTAACATCTGGGAATCAATTTATTAAAAAGTGACTAGGGAAAGAGAATATTATAAGTCACTTTAATAAGAGAAGAAAACGACCCATGGTATTCGGATAATCCATGGTATTTCGATAGTCCATGATTATTAAAGAAGATGAGAGCTCACTCCTTAAGCAAACATTTGGATTATTGTTTTGTTGTTGTTGAGTTGAGCTCTTGGAGTTTGTTTGGGTGAGTGCCCATATCATGTAGAAGGCTAGTTTCGGTGGTAAATGATCCACCCTAGCTAATCCAATGAAGAAGGGTTTTGGTATTGAGACATATACCCTAGCCACTTGAAAAAGGAGGGATCAAATTAGATCCGCTCATAGGGCTTAACGTCGAGATCACAGGGAGAGGTTAGTCAGATCTCTCGCAGGTGCATAACATTGGAGGAGCTATTGTCAGCGATACAAATATCTTACTGGTGTTTCAACAGGTTCTCAGAACCATAATTGGCATGTATTTCCATATCCATATTTAATATAATAATGCTGAGTTTTTGTTGCTATTTCTCGTGTTAACTTTGTGTTGTAGTTTCTGGGATTTTACAGTGCAAAATTTATTTGTTGTGTCGATAAATTAATGGTGCAGATCATGCAATTTGATTGGGTTTTAAGTAAAGAAATTTATGGTGTAATTTTCTAAAGCAAAGTTTTGGAAAAATCTATCGAATTATTTTTTGGGATATTACAGTGGTATCAAAGTTGGTTTTCCTGCGAGCTTGAGGGTTTAAGGGGTAATTTTATTAGAGTGCTTAAATTCATAAGTGTTTATGGCAGCCAAATTCCTTATGTAGGGCTGATTTTAGTTTGTGGGAGCTAGAAACTCTAGTGCAAGTTGAAATTCTAGCATAAGCAATTGATTGTGTGAAAAGTCAAATTATTGTGGGGCCGAATTCGAGGGTTTTTGCAAGAGCCACGCCCATTACTTTCTTGAGGTCGAATTCATCAATTTTTTTGGGCTGAAATCTCATTTAAACTGCTGGGGCCAAGTTAAGCACATTTTGTTTGGGCTGAGTTTAGTGATTGCTGGGTCGAATTAGTGAAGAAAGGGGGTTGCAATCATCATTGCTAAGTTCGAAATTTCTTGGGGAGAGCCAATTTGAATTGGCGGGGTATCTTTGGAAGGTTGCATCAAACCCCTAGTGCAAAGAAAAGTCATTTGTGGAGGTTGAAATTATGCGTTGACAAGGGCAAAGTTTTTTTATACCTTGTTAAAGCCGAATTCTGTGTATTCAGGGGCCGAGTTTGTGGATTTTGACAGGGATCGAGATTATCTTTATACAGAGATCGAATTCCACCATTTGTTGGGGATGCGTCGAATTTTGTTGGGTCAAATTCATTGTTTTGGCTAAGGCCAAACTACCATCTCTAGACACAAATCGAGCAACAGTTGAGGGTTGAAATTTTCAAGTATAGAGGGCCAAATTAACCAGTGCGAGGAGGCCAACTACTCAATGTGAATTGCCAGTCTCGGGAAGCCGATTTTCAGTGCCAAATTATTGCTTGCTAGGGTTGAGCTGTCGTCCTTTAGGGTTGCATTGCATTTGGAGTAAAACGAGTTCTCTGGGTCGAGTTACTAGTCAAGGAGGATGTACTAACTAGTCGAAATCTTCAGCGGAGAGGCCGAATTGACATAATATTATAGCAAGCGTTTTCCTAAAGTATTTTGTCAAGTTCTATCTCAATAATTTTATTTAAAATTCCTCTAAAAAATCCTTCAATAAAATAGTGTTGGAATTGCAGTGTTTCTATTTTGGGGTTTGCATATTAATTTAGTTATGCGTAAATTTTATGGTATTTTCATGTAAAAATTTATAGCATTTTTGTTTTTTGTAACAACCCTTGATTTTTTAAAGAAATTATTTAGAGGGATATTACCAACTCTGAAGGGTTCTAGGCTTTGAGAGTGTTGTTGATGAGGCCTTGTTGGAAGGAGCCGAGGTGATAACAAAAGAATCACAAGGGTTCAAGTTAGTTGGGACGCCGAATCACCAAGGGTCGGGTTGTAGCAGGGCTCGTGGGATTCCTCCATAGTAAACTTAGGAATAAATTTGAAAAGTTGATCAATGGACAATAGATGGAAACAAGCCTTAGAATGCATCACAAATGCCATAAATAACTTGGCGAGAAGGCAACAACAGTTTAATCATACATCAATTGGTTCTTTGGACAATGATGCTCTTGTGGAGCAAAGATCAAGATAAATTTGCAAACCCTTCCATATTACTCTCTAGCAGAAGCAGCTAAGGGATCTGCAGAAAAAAAAGGACGTGGGAAATTGGCTTTTTGTCCTTGGATCATATTTGAGGTTTATGAAGACAATGGATGTTCTCTCTAAGTTGGAGGAGTTAGACACAGGCTTGTCCAAAGTAACCCAATTTAATTGGAGGATATTAAGTTGGGAAGTGAAGCCATCAATGCTTGCCTTGATCCAACACAAGTTTATGGAACATCCTTGTAAGGAGGTAAGACTTGCAGTTGCGTCTTGCCTCTATGTGATCATATGGGTAATTGCGCTTGTTTCCCCCTACAATGATAACATTCTAACAAGATTGTTACAACTGATTGTGGAGAGCTTCCAAGGATTGCAAGATATTGAGGACCTCACGTTTGGTAAGAAACTCTAAATCTTGGATATGGTGGCTAGAACCAGAATGTGTGCCATTATGTTCAATCTTGATTGCATTAATTTGATTTTCTAGATATTCCACTATTTCTTCACTAGCGTCAGAGAATATCATCTAGGCATTGGTAAAAACCAACATGCAAAATATTTTGTCTTTGATTTTAGGTGATGGTGATGCCATTGGCAAGTAATTGCAATCAAAGGTGTCAGCTATTCGGAGGAAAGAGTAGGTTGTTTCACCTGCTGTTCATGAACTCTTTGAAAGATTGATTGAGCTTAACCTAAAATGGTTCGAAAGGCAACTGCTTGGAAGAGAGCTAAATTCAATGGGGTTGCAAGTCGCATGTTATGCCAACAAGGGTAAGAACCAAAAAAGCAGGAAGTGAAATTGTCCATCATAGTAGGAAAGGTGGATAGCTATTCACTGGGGTGGTAGAGATTTCTTGCAGTCATATGGTGCTAAAAACAAAGAAGCAGGTAGAACCTTGGAGCATGGTGTTAATGCCATACTTGAAGAAAAAAACATGTCAACAAATGAGGAAATGTTAGAAGAAGAAAGAGCTGGTGAAGCACATTCCTCGTCCTCTACAGATGTCATAGCATCGGAGGATGATAGCAACATTGACACAATATCTAATGAGTGAGCTAAACAGGTACAAAGAATCTACAAGTTTGAAGGAGCTTGAAGCGAGATATAGCTTGTAGTAAAAGGATTATGAAACGCTTCTTTCGAAGAACACATCAAAAGCTCAAATGACAGTATTGGGCGAGATGGTAGAGCATTCACATTATGGACTTTCCTTCAATGAAATGCGAGCAGGGATGAAAGCATCCATAGTGGTTATAGGGCTTCCAATTGACAATCACCAAGAACACATTCAAGAAAAGGTTAATAATCTTGCAGGAGGCCTATTAGAAGTAAAGGAAAAACTCAAGACGCTTAAGGGCACAACATTGAAGAAGGATAGTGAGCTTGAAGAATGGAGGATTAGGAGTGCAAGGTCCTCTTTCAAGCTATTTAGCATTGAGGAGCAGTTAAAACACTTGAGAGGGCAATAATAGACTAATGTTATCAGAACGGAACTGGTCATCGAATTGGTAAACCCCCCAGGCCAGGAACCAGACCGAAACTGGTAAAAAAACAAGATCAAAAAGCTGGTTAACCAAAAACACATAAAATATTCAAATTTTAAAGAAAACGACATATCATGTGCATCCATCTTAATCCAAACCATTATACACAAATAAGAGAAAGTTCTCATTTATAGAGCATGTAAGGGTGCACATAACCAAAATAACACCGAGTGCAATCCATCGACGAACCAAAAATACATCAAAAAACAAGACCTAGATGGTCTCTAGCATCTAAAAAATATCATGCTACAACAAATACCTACATATCATCAAAATATTTGCCTATATTGGGATCTTTGTCATCAATATCACACTCTAAGCATTAAAATAAGATAAAAAATGTTTAGCATGTCAATTCAAGATTTTGTATGAGTGATGGGTACATTTTTAGTAGGATCATGATAGAGGAGTTCAACAATCAATGCCACTAACATCAAGGTACATAAAGGGATTGGTGCTCTTGATTAAATGCTAGTTTGATACCCTCATACATGATAAGATCCAATGGAAACATTGCAATCCCACCAATCTTGAAATCCTAAAAAACTGTTAAGTTTGCAGGAGAGTAGAAGTGCGAGTAACAAGCAAACTTGCACATTATTGCTCAACCCACATAGGGAGAAGATGATGGATGGAAGGTACGAGGAAGCAAGGATACAATCTTGCAGGACGTTTGAGCAAAATAGCATGTATATCGGGATGCAAAAACAAGAGTTGGAGCTTTGGCGTAGTGGCATCTCAATTATAATCAAAGTAGTGCAACATCTTGGTGGTTTGTTTCAGGGGTTGCTGATGACTAGTGGGAGAGACTCTTTGGGAAGTCAGAGACTTTAGAGGTGTACCTTATCAAATGGGAAACTTACGAGGAGTATTCATACATTGGGGATGATAGATTCCCTATTTGGCAGTGGGATCCAGGTGGATTATTCCCTCGTATGGCAAGGCTTGACCAAGCAGGGGAGCACAATTAGAAGGCAGGAGGTATGAGAATCAATCGTGTCCTATTGATTCAACAAGAGTCTAACAGAGCATTCTTCAAATTCATTTGGGAACCATGAATTGGTCTTGGCATACAGATTCTGGATTCCATTTCCATGATGCAAGAAGGATTCTTCAGATTCATTTGGGATCTTGGTATTGAGATTAGAATTTATTGGGAAGGTCAAGCAACTTTGGGAAGGGAGCACTTTAATGTCCCTTTTTTTCGAGCATTGGGAATAGAGTCTAGCTTAGTAGCCTAGCCATTCTCATAGGCCACATATTAAAAAGTAATGATGTAATATCTGGGAATTAATTAAAAAATGACCAAGGAAAAATAATATTATCAGTAACTTTAATAAAAGAAAAAAACGACCCATTGTATTCACATGACCCATGGTAGTTACTATTTACCCATGGTATTCCAGTAGTCCATGACTATGAAAGGAGATGAGAGCTCACTCCTTAGGTAGACATTTGGATTATTGTTTTGTGGTTGTTGAGTTGAGCTCTTGGAGCTTGTTTGGGTGAGAGCCCATATTATGTAGAATGTTAGTTTCGGTGGTAAGTGATCCACCCTCGCTGATCCAATGAGGGGTTCCGGTATTGAGACATATACTCTAGCCACTCGAAAAGGGAGGGATCAAATCGGATCCACTCATTGGGCTTAACATTTAGATTCTGAGGAGAGGTTAATTAGATCTCTTGCAGGTGCATAACATTGGAGGAGCTATTGTTAGCAATACATATATCTTGCTGGTGTTTTAATAGGTTCTCAAAACCATATTTGGCATGTATTTCCAGATCCATATTTAATATAATAAGACCGAGTTTTTGTTGTTATTTCTTGTGTTAACTTTGAGTTGCAGTTTCTGGGTTATACATAACAAAATTTGTTCGTTGTGTTGATAATTTAATGGTGCAAATCGTGCAATTTGATTGGGTCTTAAATAAAGAAATTTATGGTGTAATTTTTTGTTGCAAAGTTTTGGCAAACTTTGTCGAATTATTTTTGGGGATATTGCAGTTGGAGTGCAGTTGGCTCCAACTGTGAGACATGTTTTTTCACTTGGAGGGATGTGAGAACCCCAAAATCTACCACATGTCACTTGAAAGCTCACTCATTACAATATCAGTACCGACGAGAGATTCAGACGGAGGTCCTCTCCCTCCCCTAACATAGCAGTGACTTAAAATGAAATAACAACGAATTGAGGAAATGAAATAACAATAAAGCAAAGCAAACTAACTAATAAAAGTAAATGACCACAACAATAAATGGAAATCATGCAAGAAAAATTGAAACTACCTAAGTCAGAAAAGCGTCCTTAATAGCACTAGATATTACCTTCAAAGTACAATTTTCTAGCTTGCCCATTCACGAGCAATGGCAGCCTCTCGCCATCTAGATGGCCAATGTAGAATGAATTTTCACCTGCAATCTCAACAATTTTGTAAGGGCCTAACCACAAACTTTCAAATTTACCTTGTTTTTTGGGTTTTTTGCCCCTTTTGTTCCAAAGCAATACGAAGTCTCCAATATGGAAATCTCTTCTTCAAGCCTTGTTGCCAAATTTTGTTTTGGTAGATTCTTTTGCCTTTGAAGAGGTGGTCATATGCCTTTCTTCTATTTTCATCCAATTCAATAAACTGTGATATCCTTTCTTCCATGGCATCATTGTCAATAGAAACATGCTACAACAATTTGTATACTGGAATCTTTAAATGAATAGGCAATGTCATATGCATTACATATACTAGGTCAAAATAGCTTTTACCGGTAGAATCTTTCTTAGTTATATGATTTGCCCAAAGAGCATATTTAATTTGAGAATCCTATTTCTTTTTATTATCACCTACGATCTTTTTGATGATGTTCATTAGATTTTTATTACGAGACTTAGTAAGGCCATTACCTTGAAGCTAATAATTTGAAGAATGAGATAAAGTAATGCCATATTTAAAACAAAAAGATGAAAAATTCAAGGAACTAAAAGCCTTGGCGTTGTCAATTATAATTTTTGGAGGGACATTGAAACGTGTTACGATTTTATCTTCTAGGAAATTTATGACAATATTGTCAGTGGCCTTTATGGTAGGTATAGCTTCTACCCCCCTAGTGAAATAATCTATGGCGGTTAGGATCCATTTATGACCATTGCTTGAATTCTCAATAAACTCACCTATAAAGTCTAGGCCCCATTGTTGGAATGGTGCCTCTACTACCACATGTTGCAATGGGAAGGTAACCAACTTATGTTTTCTTGTGAAAAATTGGCATGGTTGACATTATCCGACGAAACAATGAATGTCAGTAAGGATAAATGGCTTGTAGTAACCACCTCTAAGGATCTTATGCACGGTAGTTCTAGCAGTGTGATGCCACTGCATGAGTTTTTATGAAATTATCTGATTAGGGCTTGGGATTTTTCCAAGTTTACACATCATAAGATTAACTCATCGAGATTTCTCCATCCTAAACCCTTATCCATGAAGCAATGTTGGAGGCCTTTAGCGTCAATGATCTGTGTTTATGCTTGGGAAGATCTCTGACACTAGTCAATTGTTTAAGGTAATATATGATGTCTCTATACCACGCAGAATCCTCTAACTCTTGGACAATGGCATTGACCATGGCATATGCCTCTTCATTCAAACCCAAGGCTTTCTCGTTGCCTTCGGCGAATCCCCGACATTTAATCACTTTAGTTGGTTTTATTTCTAGATCATATTCTTGAATCTTGCCACTCACTTTCCTCGGGTCCCCAGACAATCTTGTTGAGACAAGATATCCTTTATTGTGGAATGGGGGATGAATGCTGCAATTCTAGAGTAGCCTACGTACGTGTGGAAATACTTGCGTGATTTTACTAAGGCATTAGCCATTTTCTCCATAATAGCCTAATTCAACTCAGACAGATGATGGCCTTGAGATAATGAATATTTACTCACTTCCCTTCTTTCCATGTTGCTACGACCTGATCCCTAGATAACTTGAGCTCTGCTTGTTGGGATTTGGTGAGGTTAGGATTGAGAAAGATCTTCTGTGTGGGTGAGATAAAAAACAGTCTTCTCTTATCTCTAAGGGCTTTGAGTGTCCAAATATGAAGAAAGAGCATGGAGTTGGGGCCCATTCATGCATGCTCAAGAATGAGGTCCTTCATATTTAGAGTGTCATGAAGGAAAGAGGTGCCTAGCTATAAGGGGCCATGGGAAGGGGGAGCCCACATACTCTCAGGTTGAGCTCCTAGGTTCAATGGAGGTGTTCCTTGTTCAACTTTTCTTGTACCACCCCTTCGACCACAAGTAGGGGAGGTTGCTCCCTTTTCCACACCACTTCAACCCAAGGTGTTTTTGGTTGTATTTTTGTCTCTTGTTTAAAAATGGCAAGCTATGATTTCATTTTTCTTGTAAATTTTTAATGATTAGAATTTCTTTTTGGAGTGTGTTAACCACTAAATTTTCCCCTTGCAAATTTGGAGGGTTAAAGACAAACACGTTTTATTAGGCTGAAGGTTCGTAGACAGATACCAATATAGGTTAGGGGTTGGTTCCTAGGGAGACTAGTGATAGGATTGATTCAATGATAGTTCAGACACATTTCTACATAGATTAGAGAGAGTTGCTATTTTAAGCGGGTCCCCTACTTTGTAGATGAAGTTCCATGGATGGTACAACAATGTTGAGCACATATTCAAAGTCCTTATGAATCTAGATTCTAGTGAGGCTTTTTTGGGTGACATGCTTGACACTTCCTATTTTTAGCAGGTTTTGGCCAAAGACTCGTGTTGCTGCAAAATCTAGCAGGCCTTGTGGAGGAGTACCTTACAAGGCAAGAACTAGACCAAGAGACAACAATAAGGTAGTAGCCCACTGTCACCACAGCTACTACACCCTGCTCTTTATGGATTTTCACTAATAAGAGGAGTCCCGATATATAGGTCACCTAAGAGATGTTCTATGCTTAAAGGTATAAGGCTACTAAAAGGATTTTAAGGGAGGACTCACTTAAGATAAGATAAGATAAGATAAGATAATTTTATTAATGTCCAACAAATGACAATAATAGGTCAACAGGACTGTCGGTTACAATGATTACATCATGCCAAGCCGGTGGACCAAATGGCCCCCTTTAACATTTCTTTTTAAAGAGCAAAAAATACATCTATAATCTAAGGAAATGTAAATATCGAAGCTAGAAGCTCTCGGCTTCGAAGCAAAGCAATGCGATGAAGCAGAGAAGGAGAAGGAGAAAAAAGGAGTCTCCTGTCTAGTTCCTACTCCTAACATCCGAGGTCGAGAGAAGAAAACTAAGAGAAGCTTGTCAATGTTTGCTGTCCTGTGGGCATACTGGGCTGCCCCCTAGAGGTTCTAGGGTGCCTCCCAGGGGTGGATCCAATCCTGCCTGGAGCGCTGGTGCAGTCTAGTGGGTTGGCGCCTCCGGGACCACACTGATCTGGTCTCAGTGTCTGTGGGTCGGTCAATGGTTCTTTTGGTGCCCTACGTTGATGGTAGCGCCCTAAAGAAGTCCGTGATCTTCTGCGTGGTGTTCGATTTGGTGGGGGGCTGAAGAAAACAGGCCCGAAATTTGAAGGCCTCCTGGAGATAAAGTGCAAGGCATCTTGAATCAACATATCTAAGGAAGTTGGTCAAAGTCTGAGAAGCCGTGAAGAGACAATGGAAACAACCTCGAATCTCGTAGTAAGCAGGGCATCCGAAGATGAAGTGTGTCTCTGTCTTTATCTCCTGTAAGCGGCAGAGCTGGCAAATCCTATCTGCCCTATCGATGTGGTGATCTGTCTCCACCCGGAGTCTGTGAGACCCAACTCTGAGCTACCCGAGGGGGATTCTAAGGGCACGCATCTAATGCTGGAACATGTACTGGGGTTTGATGATGAGCCCATCCCTGATCTCCAGGGAATGCTCCGCGTAGAAGGCCATTTTTGGATGCAACCCTTTGGGAGGATTGGTCCATGTAGTCTGAATGTATCATTTATAAATATCCTCCTTAATGATTTTATTCAGCTCTTGCTGATTGGGAAGGAGGTGGCCTGGAGCATTCAGAGAGTACTGAAAAGGAGGGAGATGGTCAATCTGGATTCTTGAAGCCTCCAGAAGATCTGTCACACCGGTGTACCAACATTTGGATCGACCTATCTGCATACAGGCGATGTTCTCCGAGGAGCAATATGCTAAATATGGGTATCTATCTCGACCCTTCATCGCGTCTTCCAGGCCTCGAAGCCTGTGCAGGAGCAATACTAACCTGAATATCACCTCTAGGCAGAAAGGTTGAGCCCCGAACTTTGCTAGAATGATGTGCTGAGGAACTGTCTACTTGCACCTAATGAAAAGACGCAAAAGGAGGGTCTGGACCCGCTTCGCTGAAGCCCAATCTGACTTTAGGAGAGAGGGACCCCAAATCTCTGAGCCGTAAAGTACTGTGGGGCGAATCAAAGTGTTTCATGATGCTCGTTTTGGACGAGATGTCCTGGAAATGGCGCCGGAAACACTGCCTCTCCAGAAGGGCTAGGGAGCCATATCCTTTGTTGATCCGAGGCTGAAGTGCTGGCCACAGGTTGAAGCAAGTCCCTAAAAACTGAACTCCCAAATATGTATAGGTGCTGACAATATCGATCTCTGCTCCTTTTAATAGGAAGTGGAAGCCCAATGTTTTCTTGACCCATTGAAGATAATCACTTTGGTTTTACCCAAGTTCACAG
This sequence comes from Pinus taeda, assembly GCA_000404065.3. NCBI lineage: Eukaryota > Viridiplantae > Streptophyta > Pinopsida > Pinales > Pinaceae > Pinus > Pinus taeda. Next base: position 215,818 of record APFE031351495.1, on the reverse strand, counting down.
TTAGATGCCTCCGGTCACAAAAAGCTGCGAGAGCATCCAGTTGTCTCTGAAGGCCTTCTTGGGCATGCTAGAATTAGGGTTTGAGCAATAACGTGGAAAAAAGAATGTCCTGAGGTCAAGGTGTAAAGAAAAAGGTTTCCAATAATGAGTATTATCAAGGGAAAGGTACATGAAACCTTCAACAAGTCTTCAAGTTGAAGCTTTAACAAAATTAGGGTTTTATCCTTGGGCTAACCACTAGGGCAAGATAAATTATGGGTGAAAATGGAAAGAATGACCACCAAGGGGAAAATTTTTGAGCCAACCACTACAACACTTGATGTTGAGACTTTCCAAGACTGAAAATTCCCCTTCCTAGATAATTCACACGTAGCCCTAATTGGGCCGAATTAGAGAAAGAGGGAGAAAGAATTAATTTATGGATAAAAGATGACTTGATCACCAACTAGACAAGGCCAGTGCCTAGTCCTTGGGTGGATGTAGTCTATGATTCTTAAGATAAGTTATAACTTTCAAAGAAGTAAGGATGTTTGATGTTGTAACACAAACCCTAACTATTGCCTTTGAGAGGGATAAAGGTCTCTTGAGAGAGCCGTAATCAAGATTCACCGAGGGGTTTGCCATTCATACATCATACATGAGTAATGCATACAATAATGAGACCTAGTTTCTACGCAATTGATTTTCAACAAATTAGGGCACAATAGAAAAACCCTAGATCATCACTTTGTTCCATACGTTAGACATAAAATCAGAAGTTTTCAATAAATAAACTCACTTACAAGACAATATGCATGAACAATCCTTGATTGATCCAAGACAACTGCTCCAAAGTCAAGAAAGTAGCTCTAATGAACAAGAGTACTTCATAGATCACATCTTCACCAAGAAACAATAAGGTCAAAATCTCTCTGAGGGCTGAAATAGTCCAAACACTAGTTTGTTTATACTTAAAATATATTTGTATGCAAAATACACAATGAATTGTAAATAATATATATTGATAGAATGAATGGTTGATTGGTTTTTTGTTTGTTTGTTTTTTCGTGTGGTTCACTGTATCGAAGATCGATACTAGCTACATGCACGAAAAACCCACCCGTGTCTAGGTGAGCTGGTTATCTTTCATGTAGAAATTACTCCCAAGGAGTGAGCATGTCAATCTCGGTGGGAAGGATAAGAGCAACTCCTTGCTACCACCCGAACTACACCCACTTGACGTGAATGGTTGATTGTTACAATGAGGGGCCCTGTTATAAATGTTTAAGAATGTAACTAGTGTCGATCTTCATAATTGTATTTGAGTCACGATTTAATTGTCAAAAAGAAAGAATTTTTTTTTTATAATAAAAGAAAATTGACTTATTAAAGCATGGGTTTCATGCGTGGGTCAATAATCAACATGTCAAAAGTACCTGTTGTGTGCTCTAGGGTTTGTGTCTTAGTCAATGTCATGATATATAAGACCCTTCTTGGGCTCCTTAAAGTCAAGAAAGAAAATTATTTTAGGTGTCTTGTCTATCCTCCACCAAGTCGACTTCCTCACTTAACAAGTCAGCCTTAAACACTCTGTCAAGTTGGCCTTATAATGAAGACACAACCACTATATATATAGCCATGCTACTCGACCTGTTTTGGAGGTATTCAATTCATGAAGTCAGTTTGCAATAGCAAGTGCGAAGGTGTCTAAGAACGAAGTTGTTTATCATCACAAGGAAAGAGTTATCATTAGATAAGAAAGAGATCTTTGGGAGCCGAGATTCTGCCACATGTGTGAAAGAAATTGAGACTTATTACAAGGCTGAAGGTACAAACCGAGTCTCAGAAGTACAAAGCTAACCAAAATTCTTGGAGGAGTAGACTTATGTTGACTTGAAGGAAGAAGCTCATTACATGGAAGCTAACTTGGTGGATGGAGGGAATCTATGTTTTTGTCAAAAGGGTCTTGGTTGTCTCAATCTGATTTGAATTTACTAGTGGAAGAGTTTGACTGGGTTTTGCCCTTCATAGGGCCTTTGCCTTGGCTGAGTGCCTACATATTGTGTCGTCTTTTGTTTGTGGTCTACATTGATTGACATTAGTCTTGATGATAAGAACAAGATAATTTGAAAGAAGAATTAATAAATGAATATCGCAAAATAATGGCATAATAAGAGAAATCAATTCAAGAAAACCCTAAAGTTGCTGCCCTAATGGATTTCTCAACATGGTATCAGAGCTAAGGACAATGATTTGAGGTAGCTAGACGATCATTCTTGTGCAAAAGAACTAGAATTTCAAGCCTTGTCATGAAGGACAAACATCTCTAAAGGAGGATCAAATTGAAATAAGTCAATTATGGGCATATCCCTGTGACAAGGCTGTAGGCTTGAACTAAAAGAACAAAAGCATCTAAAGAAAGCACCGGTGACACCATTTTGGAAATCCGAGAGGCTAAGAATATAGTTTATTCAAGGCCGAGTCTTTTGATAGAGAGAGCGAAGCTCTGTGCTCAAATGTTAGGGTCTGAAATCACTTCAAAAGGAATCCAAACTTTCTGTGAGATCCAAAGTTACAAAGGCCTGTGCATACTTGCGAGTGACCAAAATATATCTTAAAGTATGAAAAAGGAACCCTGACAGAAAGCAATAAAGAACACTTGTCAAAGAAATCCAACCATTAGGCCATATATTGAAGCCCTGTCACCAAACTATAGCTAAAAGCCGAGACGCCTAGAATACAGGCTACAAACCTATGGACTATATATATAAGAAGTTTGAACTTGAACAGAGATATAGAATCTGAATTTTTGGTGATCCTTCAAGCCTCCTTCAGTGATAAATTATAACATCCAAAGCAATTCTTTTGAGCACTCCTATAAACTGAGAATCATATATTGTCAATGGTTGGTGAAGCTTAGAAGTTGAAGATTGCTAAAGTGAACTTAGTCTACAATCTTGGAAAGCAGATCAGCCTAAAGTCTTCATCAAATAGAAGTATTCACATTACTCTTTGTGTTTTAGTTATCTAATAAATTATCTTTAGTTTGCAAGAAAAGGGAAACAAGCTCAAGGGAATATCAATCTTTCAAAGGTATGTAACCTTGGGGTAAGTAAAGCATGTTCATTTGTATGAAATGTTTTTAGGGTTTAGGTGCTTTTAAGGTTTGTATGTTTTCATCATAATAAAGAATGTTAATATTGTAGATAAAATATATAGAAAATATCATAATAAATCCTAGATAAAATACATAGAAAACCTCTCCAAAATTCTCTTGTTCCCTCTAAGGAACCCTAATCCATGTTATTTAGGGTTTGTAGGAATGTAATAATCTTTAATGAAGATAGGGTTTGTAGGTACTCAAAGGTTTGTACTCAAAGTCCCTTGAAATTCATTCTCTAAGAGGTAATAAAAGATCCTAGATAAATATCATGCTATTGTATTCGTATATTTTGGTGTGTTTATCAAATAATTATTACAGGTATATATTAAAATAGGGACTTGGTAAATTGAGTTTGGACACTTTTGCAAACCAAATTTGCGAAACTCTAGACCTGATGACTAAAATAACAATTTGCTGACTTGGATATCAAACGGGACTGTAAATAACCTTAGAATTGATTTGCCGAATAGACCTGAGCTAGCAGGATAAGGCATGAGGGAAACGAGTGAAGAGACCCTTCCGTCAGATAATGGCATGCCCACTGGAATATTCTGATGTACAATTTGAATGAATTGCTCTCTCTCATAAGGAAAGATTATCTGGTTCGTAACTGTAGGTGTGTAAACGTGGGATAGAACTTAGAATCTCCAATCCTCCAAACAATTTGAGTTCAACTGGCAGTGAAAATAAAAGTAAAAAAAAATATGACATTTTATTTTAAAATCTTTTTTAGATAACTCTCAGTCAAAAAAAAATATGACAAAAAAACAGTTTAATGTTAAAATTGTCGAATCCTCTCCAGAAAAGCAACCATGACATTATGAACAGAAATGCGAAATACACATCAGGCACCCTTGAAAACGTTGGAAATAGAGAAATGCTAAGCCATTTCATAAATTCATCAAGGGCAAATACAACAATGAATGGAATGGTGCACCTGGGCTTGTCTTTAAGGACAAGCGTGACAAAACCTAGGTGAGCAAATGCTGATTTGAAGGCTACCCAACTGCTGCACTAGAACTGATTTGCGCTGCCTAGAAACTGCGCTGTTTGCTGGAACAAAATGGCTAGAATCATTGCTTCCTGTGCTCAGAAAATTATAAAACTTCAACTCTCGAATCCTCAGCAAGAACCCACCAAAACCCAGGAAGGGTTTGGCCTAGTTCAGACTTTTGAAATTTGATCCCAAGGAGTCCGTCCTCTGCTGAAACTGGCAAACTCAGCCAACCTAAATGAAGTTGGGAAAGCTATCCAAAACTACTCCAAATCCCTGGGATGAGACCTCCTATGAATTTCCTTCCTCCCCAACTATGATTCCGGTGCTGTGGCTCTTTCTCTTAAGACCCATGTGATGCCCAGACTAGCCCATTGCGATGCCCTCCAAGGCTGGATTTCACACTGCCTGTTTGCTGCACCCACCTGCTCCAAAACTCCTCCCAAGTGTTGATCTCCTAATGTCCTCCAACTCTCCTAGTTCCTCCAGCGAGTGCTGGCCCGATGAAGCTCTGTCCACCACTGCGTGTCCCCTTCTTTGCTGGCCTAGAAATACGCACTGCTTGATGGTGGTTGAATGTGCTGGCTATGGATACTCCCTGGTGCTCCTAAAGATGCTATGAAACTGCCTTCCTTGGGTGGCACTCCTAGTCCCCCGAAGGTAAGGCTGAATCTCCCGCTTGAGAGATTCGTGGCTAAGCAGCCAGTTGACTCGGCTAAGCAGCTCGAGCAAATAGTAAAGTGATTTTTGAAATGCAAGGATGAATGATGCCCGAGGGAGGAGCTGTTCCTCCTTATGACTTCGTGGGCCTCCCTTTGCCTAATGTGGGCCCCTCCAACAACTATACGAATTCCCTCCAAGGCAATTTGAATTTCCCAATACGCTTTCCCATGTGAGTGGGCCCCCACTTTCCACTATTAAAATAATTTGGCCGTATTTCTCCTAAGTTCCTAAGTCGAAACTGCTTGGGTCCTTTTCCATAGCAAAATTTGTACAAAATAGTGGAGAGACAAAACTTGTTACAAATTCTTTTGGGAAGGGACATGACAATCCTCCCCTCCCAAATATTGCTTGCCCTCAAGCAACTTAAGAGATGGGTGCTCCAGAATGTGCTCACCCTCCTAGGTGTCATCCTCATCCGGCAAGTTATTCCAGCATACCCAGAACTCCTTGATGGTCCTGCTCCTCAACTTCCTCTCTCGCCTCTCCAAAATGGCCGCAGGCTCCAAAACCAAATGGCCTTCATCATCCAATAAAGGTAATTCTACTGCTGTTGTCACTTGTTGTCCCAACACCTTTTTAATGCATGAGACATGGAATATGTTGTGAATCCTGCTCCCCGGGGGTAGCTCCAGCTCGTATGCCACCTCCCCAACTCGCCTGACTACCCTGTATGGCCCATAAAAACGGGGTTGTAGCTTCTCGACTCCCTTCTACTTCAGTGTGGATTTGCCTGTACGACTGTAACTGAAGGTACACCAAATCCCCCTCCTCGAAATGTCTCTTTGTGTAGTGCTGATCTATGTACACCTTCTGCTGGTTCTACACTGTCACTGAGTTATCCTTGAGAGCCTTGATGATGTCTTGGCTCTCTTGGATCCAATCTTCGGCCTTTGGGGCTCGACTATGTCCAAAAACAACGTCAGCAAAAGATAATGCATCATAACCATACATCGTACATAAAGGAGTCATACCGACGACATGTGATTGGTGTTGTAGCAATACTCACCTAAATGCAGCCACCGAATCCAAGCCCTCTGCTGCCCAGTCACATAGTTCGTCAGGTACCCCTCCGGCCATTGATTAACTCACTCGGTCTGACCATTTGTCTGGGGGTGGTAACTCGTGCTAGGGGTGAGCTCGGTACCAACCAACCTGCAGAGCTCCTGCCAGAAGCCTCCCATGAGCCTGCTATCCCTGTCACTCATGATGTTCTTAGCAAGCCCGTGTAACCGGAAGATCTCCCTAAACAACAACTCTGCAACCTGTGAAGCCAAATATCTGGTAGGGATAGCGAAAAAGTGGGCATACTTGGTCAATCGGTCGACCACTACATAAATGTAGTCCTTGCCCTGTACTATGGGGATCCCTGTGATGAAGTCCGTGGAGATACTCTCCCATTTCCCCTCGGGGATGGGGAGCGGTTGTAATAATCCTGCAAGATGAATCAACTCCCCTTTGTTCCTTTGACATGCCTCACACTCCTGTACGTGTGCCTCAACACGTCCCCCTTGAGGCTCTTCCATGTGAAATACTCCCTGACTACCATGTACGTTTTCCTGAACCCTTGGTGCCCTGACAATGGTGAGTCATGTGCTGTTTGGAGCACTCTCCCCCTCAACTGCGAGTTGGGAACCAGAAATATGCGCCCCTTGTAGTAGATGACCTCATCCATCACCCGGTAGCGCTATTAGCGTGGGTACGCTCCAGAATCTCGCATGCCCTCCTGTCCTTAGAATACTCCACCAATAATTGGGCCTTCCAATCATGGCAGATGCTCATGAGTGATAGGCCTACGGGTCTCTAGGATAGGGCATCAACCACCACGTTATGTTTCCCCCGCACATACTCTATGTTGAATCCATAGGCCTGCACCTTTCTGACCCATCTCTGCTCTCTGTCGTTGAGGCCCTGCTGCCCCATGAAGTGACGAAGACTGTTGTGATCAGTGTTCACCCGAACCCTATTAGCCACCAAATACTGTTGGAACTTGGCCAAGGCATGCATAATGGCCAGAATATCCTTGTCATATATAGAATATGACCTCTCATGGGGTAAGAGCTTCTGACTCTCGAAAGCAATGGGGTGCCCATCCTGGGATAGTACTGCTCCAACTCCCTCCCCGGATGCATCACACTCCACGGTGAAGGGTTGGGAGAAGTCTGGAATGTGCCAAAACTGGACAAACTACTCATCACCTCCTTGAGGTGGTCAAAAGAGGCTTGTGCCCCATCTGTCCATGTGAACGCACCTCTCTTGGTCAAATTTGTGAGGGGAGTTGCCAATTGCGAAAATCCTTCATGAACTTTCGGTAATAGGTGCAGATGCCCAAGAAGCCCCTCAACGATGTCACATCTTTGGGTATTGGCCAATCACTGATAGCTCGTTTCTTCTCCTCACGGACCTTCACCCCATCTTGGCCAATGATATGCCCCAAGTAGAGCATCTCGGTCAGGCCACACTCACACTTGGACAACTTGGCATAGAATTGCTGCTCCTCCAAAACATGCAACACCTCCTCCAAGTGCTGGAGATGCTCCTCCCAAGTCTTGCTGTAAATCAAGATGTCGTCAAAGAAAACCAACACAAACCTCCTCAAGTGCCTTCGGAACACATGGTTCATACACGACTGAAAGGTAGCCTGGGCGTTGGTCAACCCAAATGGCATTACCAAGAACTCGAAGTGCCCATAATGGCACCGAAAAGCTATCTTGAGGATGTCTTGATCCCTCACCCTGATCTGGTGGTACCCCAAACGTAGATCTATCTTAGAGAAGTACTTGCCTCCTCTAAGCTCAACCATCAACTCATTGATGTGGGGGATGGGGTGCCGTTTCTTCAGTGCCTTCCTGTTGAGGGCCCAGTAGTCAATGCACATGCACAAGGTTCTATCCTTCTTCTTCACCAACACCACTGAAGAAACAAAAAGACTGGAACTCAGCCTGATGTGGCCCAATGCCAACAGTTCCTTGATGGCCCTCTCAAATCTCATCCTTACATGCCTTAGGATTCTTATAAGGGGTAGTGATCATCGCTTGCACACTCAGCTCTAGCTCGATGGTGTGGTCGAATCCCCTATGTGGTGGCTTCCCTGGTGGGATATCTCCAAATACCACTGAGTACCTGTCCAACAAGGCCTGCATGTCTGGAGGTGGTGGCTGGGCCTGTCCTCCAACCTTTGAAACCCTTAGCTCCACTGCCCATGCTATGTCCCCATGTCGCAGATTTGCCTCCATCCTATGCGTTGAGACCGTCTGTGGTGGGTATGAATGCATGCCTCTAAGGACCACTAATTTGCCATCCGGCCCCGTGAACTCCATCTCCAATTTCTTCCAATTAGTAGTAACTCACTCGAGGGAGTACAACCACTGGACACCCATCACCCCATTGGTGTATAGCACATCGACCACAAATAAATGGTCTGTCATAGAGTAGTTCCCCATAACTACTGTCAAAGTGGGCACATACCGAGTGCACTACATGGTACAATCACTTGGTACCAAGACTGAAAAGTCCTTGAACTCGGTCGTGGTGAGGCCCCTCCTCTGAACCAACTGGGTATCTATGAAGTTGTGGGTAGCCCCACTGTCAACTAAGACCGTCACTCGCTGCCCCTATGGTGCCTCTGATCCTAAGTGTTAGAAATTTGTGGAGCCCAGATAAAGAAGCAAGGACTTCTCGGATGGGGCAAAGGATGCCCCTCCCTGTGGAGGTGGTGGTGGTGGTCCCCTCTCTGCCGGACTCTCACCGTCTCCCATACCGCACTACTGCTCCACCTCATCCTCTTGGTGACTATTTGAAAAGACCTCAATGTAATGTGCTTTGCCAACAATGCACCGATGGCCTAGTGCCTAGGGCTCTTGACAGGTAAAGCACAACTTCCTCCTCCTGAGGTCCTTCCGTGTCTCATCATCCAGTTGCTCCCGTCCTTGGTGGTTCTCTGAGGTGGGGGTCTAGTGTCATGCCCCTTTTGGGGAAAAGGTGCTCGTGTCTTAGGGATGGCCCCCTGCAAATTTCTGGTGCACATAACTGCTTCCTGCAACGTGGAGGGTCTGCATGACTTCACCAGTCCACGCATGGGCTCAAGTAAGCCCTCTATGAAGGTGTATACCCTCCAAGCATTTGATAGGTCTGACATCATCACTAAAACTCTCGGAAACTCTGAGATGTACTGCTCTGGGTCACCTGTTTGGCAAAGTTGGGTTAGCTCCCTGAAATGAGCCTCCGGATCCCGCTGGTCAAAGTGCTACTCCACCCTCCTGGTGAAATCCTCATATGAAGCCACATTGGCATGCAGCAGTGTGGCCAAGCCATGAAACCACCAGTCGTGGGCTTCCCCCTCCATGTGAAGTGTGGCCATCTTGATGATTTCCAGCTCTGTCATCCGGTTAAGCTGGAAATACGTGTCCATCTTCTCAACCTAGGCTTGAGTAGTTCACTTGGCAGTGCCATCGAATGTAGGAAAGTACATCCTCCCTATTGTCCTCTGCAACTCATAGCTCTGCATGCCCTATCCTCCATAATCCTTGCTCTTCTCATTCTGCTTGAGGTTGCAGAAATCTCTGAAAGAGGTTGCTTCCATGAATTCTGCACCCATGGACTGCCATTCTCTAAAGTGTTCTCCCATCTGTGAAGGGTCTTCAGTCCTTGCTGGTTCAACCTGTGCCACAAGCACGAAAGAGGGTAGTGTGGCTTGAGTTGGCCCACTCGCTGATAGAGGTTGTGCTGTAGGTGAAGGGTGATCGAATTGTTGAGACGCCCCAGAAGTTTCCCCAAATAAGAATCCCCGAAGGGTGGTTCTCTCCCGGTTTTGCATTTTAATCTCCTCTGGCATCTCTTTTTGCTCCTTTGCTAGATCATTCAAGGCCTTCAAGAGGCCGTCAAAAGTCATCTCCTCCCTGCTCTTGGGCTCTCCCATATCTTCCTCTGCTACTATTGCCTTCCCCCTAACCTCTGTGTCTGGAGTGATCTCTATTCTCTTTCTCTCCTTCGGTACCTCTGCCTCCTGTATGTAATATTTTGCTGGTCCCCTTCTCTCATAGGAGAAACTCGCCACAATTGAGCCAAGACCTAGGCTATGATACCACTATAATGTTCCTAAATAGGAAATTAAGTGATAAACGAAGCAAGCAAACAATCCAACAATTGGAAATGCGAAATACACATCAGGCATTCATGAAAACACTGGAAATAGAGAACTGCTTAGCCATTTTATTAAATCATCAAGGGCAAATACAACAATGAATGGAATGGTGCACTTGGGCTTGTCCCTAAAGACAAGCGTGACAAAACCCAGGTGAGTAAATGTTGATCTAAAAGCTGCCCAACTGCTGCACTAGAACTAATCTCGCGCTGCCCAGAAACTGCATTGTTTGCTGGAACAAAATGGTTGGAATCACTGCCTCCTGTGCTAAGAAAATTATAAAACTTCAGCTCCCGGATCCTCAGCAAAAACCCACCAAAACCCAGGAAGGGTTTGGCCTAGTTTAGAGTTCTGAAATTTGACCCCCAAGGAGCCCGTCCTCTACTGAAACTGGAAAACTCGGCCTCCCTGAATGAAGCTGGGAAAGCTATCCAAAACTACTCTAAATCCATGGGATGAGACCTCTTATGAATTTCCTTCCTCCCCAACTATGACTCCGGTGCTGCGGCTCTTTCACTCAAGACCCATGTGATGCCCAGACTGACCCTTTGCACTGTCCTCCAAGGTTGGATTTCGCACTGCCTGTTTGCTACACCCACCTGCTCCAAAACTCCTCCCAAGCGCTGATCTCCTAGTGTCCTCCAACTCTCTTGGTTCCTCCGGCTAGTGCTGGCCCGATGAAGCTCTGTCCACCATTGCATGTTCCCTTCTCTGCTAGCCCAAAAATACGCACTGCTGGATGGTGGCTGAATGTGCTAGCTATGGATACTCCTTGGTGCTCCTCAAGATGCTATGAAACTGCCTTCCTAGGGTGGCACTCGAAGTCCCCTGAAGGAAAGGTTGAATCTCCTGCTTGAGAGATTCGTGGCTAAGCAGCCAGTTGACTCGGCTAAGAAGCTCGAGCAAATAGTAAAGTGATTTTCGAAATGCAAGGATGAATGATGCCCAAGTGAGGAGCTCTTCCTCCTTATGGCTTCGTGGGCCTCCCTTTGACTCATGTGGGCCCCTCCAACAACCATACGAATTCCCTCCAAGGCAATTCGAATTGCCCAATATGCTTTCCCACGTGGGTGGCCCCCACCTTCCACTAGCAAAATAATCTGGCCGTATTTCTTGTAAGTTCCTAAGTCGAAACTGCTTGGGTCCTTTTCCTTAGCAAAATTTATACAAAATTGTGGAGAGACAAAACCTGTTACAAATTCTCTTGGGAAGGGACATGACAGTTGGATCCTTGGGCACAAGTTGACTCATAAGGAAATGAACCATAAAGATGCCGTCATTGTTTAGAGGGAGCACTTTAATAAAGCAAAACCCTACAAGGTTTGTAAGAGGAGCAACTCAAGGTATGTCTAAAGATCAAAAGATGTGTAGCTAATCTTCTTCATTATAAGATACATTCAATTTGTAATTTGATTTATATTACTATCTTATGTCTAGGATTTTGAATCATAAAGATTCTTGATAGGGTGATTAATCTCTAGATTGAATCTACCCTTGTCACATTATCTTGTCATTTGTTCATTTTTGGTAAAACCCCCAACCTTTACAGTTCACTGTAAAACCCTAGCGTTTTGATGCTTAGGGTATGTTGATAGTAATGATGAAACCCTAGTCTACTTAGGGTTTGTTGATAAAGTCTAGAACTCAATGATATCCTACTCTCTCGATGTTTAGGATTTTGGTAATGTTATGAAGAAACCCTAGCCTTTTAGGGTTTGTCGATTATATCTAGGTTATATGATGAAACCCTGGATTTTCAGGGTTTGATGTATAAAGATTTATGACAAAACTCTTGAGATAGTCAATGTAAATTCCTAGCAATAAAACCCTAGGTGTATGAGGTGACGCATATTGAAACCCTAGTTTGGTCAAAATTGTTGTATAACTAATTTTGGAGTTTGATTTTTGTATCTAGGGTTTATGATAAAAAACCCTAGTAAGAGATTAATATAAAGTAATATTAATGAAACACTAGATATGAAATGGTAGTATGCTAAATTGATTGTTGATATTCATGATTTAGTTTTATCAATGAAATCTAGGGTTTGTGACAAAATGCTAGTAGAGTTTGACATGAAATTCTATGGCATAATATTGACGATGTAAAGTGCTATGATTGGATTGCTAACTTGATTTAGTTGCTGATATCTAAGGCTTTAAGTCTTGATGATGGAATCTAAGGTTTGTGACAAAATCCCTAGCAAGTTGTTGAAGTCCAGAATATAAAACATGTAACCCTTGTTGACTATGAACCTAACTAGGTTTAGGTATTTGATGTCTAAAGCTTGATTATTTTGATGCTTCCATTGTAATGATATGATTTTGATATAGTTGACTTCATGCTTCTATATATTTGTACTTGGTTGTACTTGATGTTGAGAATTTGCAGGTACATAATCTTCAAGATGTTGAAGATGTTCATAATTGAAGATGACTTGACAATAATGATAAGCATGATGAATAAAGGGAATGATGATGGCATAAAATATGACCTTGTTGCCATGAGAAAGAATGATGTTCCTGAAGTTTTGAAAGGTTGAAATTTCTCCGATGTTATGAAGTTGTTGATCTCCCTAAGTTGAGAGGGAGCTTGGATGAAAGAAATTGTATATCTCCCTAGTTGAGAGGGAGGGCATTATGTGACAACTAAGACCTTGAAGAATGAATAAAGATCATGGACGAAGCATTACATATATATATATATTTGTGAGTGGCAAAGTTGTAAACAAGACTAGGATGTTCTAGAAGAAGTTTAAAAAGAAATTTTCCGACGAGATGTGTTTGGATAATTTGATAATAATCTAAGTAGCATCAAAATGATTGAGGACCCCAAAGGTTTGTGCTAAACACACACACACACACGTATTGAAATCTTATTAATAATTGGGGTTGTGATTGTGCAAGATCTCTCCATAAGAAGATTGAACATTTTGAAGCATGCTTGGACTGGTGGATATATCTGATTTAGTTGATAGGGAGAGATGAAGCATCTTGGGGCGACAAGATGCTTGGGAGGACATCTGGCCGACTTGTAATGATGTCTAGATCCCAAAGTACGAAGGGTATCGTTGGTCTTGTGGAGCTCTGACCTTGGACACGATACCTAGATGCACGGGTTGGTGTTAGAGCTGAAGCTTGATGGTACCTATAGCGGCAGAAGCTTGGAACACACCTTAGTCCCACCCGATTAGATACCTTGATCAAGTATCTAATCTATAGCACTGCATGTGCTGTGACTCTTCATAGAACATATCATTTTGAGATCATCCTTGTACCTATGTATGTATGTAATTATGAATACCTACCTAGTTAAGAGGGAGTGTTGAAGAATGTAACTAGTGTTGGTCTTTGTAATTGTATTTGAGTCATGATGTAATTGTCAAAAAGAAAGAAAACAAAATTTTATAATAAAACAAAATTGAGTTATTAAAGCATGGTCTTCATGCTTGGGTCAATAGTCAACAGGTCAAAAGGACCCATTGTGTGCTCTAGGGTTTGTGTCTTAGTCAATGTCATGATATATAAGACCCTTCTTGGGCTCCTTAAAGTTGAGAAAGAAAATTATTTTATGTGTCTTGTTTGTCCTCCCTTAACAATTTGACCTCAAACACTTTGTCAAGTTGGCCTTAAAATGAAGACACAACCACTATATATATAGGCACGCTACTCGACCTGCTTTGGAAGGATCCAATTCATGAACTCAATCTGCCATAACGAGTGCAATGGTGTCCAAGAACAAAGTTATTTATCATCACAAGGAAAGAATTATCATAGATAAGAAAGAGATCTTTGGGAGTCAAGATTTTGCCACATGTGTGAAAGAAATTGGGACTTATTACAAGGTTGATGGTACAAATTGAGCCTCATAAGTGCAGAGTAGACCGAAATTCTTGGAGGACTAGACTTACGTTGACTTGAAGGAAGAAGCTCATTACATGGAAGCTGACTTGGTGGATGGAGGGAATCTATGTTTTGGTCAAAAGGGTCTTGGTTGTCTCAATATGATTTGAATCTACTAGTGTAAGAGTTTGACTGGGTTTTCCCCTTCATAGGGGTTTTGCCCTGGCTGAGTACCTACATCTTGTGTCCTCTTTTGTTTGTGATCTTCATTGATTGGCATTAGTCTTGAAGATAAGAACAAGATAATTTGAAAGAACTAATATGTAAATATCACAAGATAATGTCATAATAAGAGAAATCAATTCAAGAAAACCCTAAAGTTGCTGCCCTAATGGATTTCTCAACAATAAATACTAGGCAGGGTACCCTTTCATATGAAGAGACATGTCTCTTTGATAAGACACCTTTTACACATTTTAATTAATTATTACTTATTATTATGTTTGTTACACTGCCATCCCCATTAAGGGATGCTTTGTCCTCTAAGCATAATGAAAACAATTATATTCTTGTTGTGTATATCACATCAACATGGTAGTACTATCTTGGAATTGGGTTTATCCATTTCCGTTTTGATTTGATTTTATTTTACTTATTTTATTTTTAAATAATGTTATATATATATATATATATAATATATATATATATATATATATATTATATCAATGTTGTTAAAAGCGCGAGCGCGGATTAAATCGGCGTGGGGAAGAAGCGAAAAGCTGAAAAAATCGGGAAAAAAGCGGGAGGGCGGAAAAAATCGTTTGGCTACAAAATATTCATTTTTTTCATTTTTTTTTTTCAATGTTTCATTAAAAATCGCCAGCGCCTCGCCAGCCCGAGCTTTTTCCCCAAAAAAGCGGCTTTTTTTTCGGAAAAAAGGCGCGCTTTTTGAAAAAAGCGGGCAAAAAAAAGCGGGCTTTTTTTCGAAAAAAAGCGCGCTTTTTTTTTTCCCAAAAAAGTGGCAAAAAATTTTATCCGCTTTTTCCTATAAAAAGCGCGATTAAATCGGCCTAAGGGAAAAAACTCGCGGATTTTTTGAAAAAAAGCGCGATTTAATCGGCTTTTAACCACACCTGATATATATATATATATATATTATATATCATATATTAATTAATTTAATTATCTTTTATTTATTTTTTAAGAAAGTAACTTTATAAAAAATAATTAAAAAAAGTGACTTTATAATTCAATAAAGTAACTTTATTATAATTTGATAAAGTCACTTTAGGATTATCAATTAATATTTTATTAATTGATTATTCCTTTTTATTTTTATTTTTAATTCACTTATTATAATTAAGTTCCTTTTTTAAAAAATGTAATTGTATTGTTGTGTCCCCTTCTTGATAATGGCATCTATTCCTTGCATTTCATGGATGTGTGTTCATGCAGTAATTTCAATAATAAGGGCAACCTAAGTTTAATGAAATTCTCAGGGAAGAGCTTCTCTCTCTTGTAGGTTTATACCTCGGGTGCCAAATAGACAGGTGTCTTGATTCGAGTGTGCAATAAACCGTTTGTCCCTACATTCTCTTCCATTGCACTCACCCTGAAATCGGCTACCTTGAGGTTCCCTTCTCCTCTAGGAGAACATTTTTCGGGCTTGATGTCTCTGTGGTAAATTCCCTTGCTTTTGTTGTTGTGATTCTTCATCCAAGTACCTAACCACATCATTTAACACAAAGTATCCCCTTTCTTGAGGAGCCAAGAAAAAGGATTGAGTGAAGGTTCATGTTTCGCTGTTCTTAAAGGTAATTGATCCAGTTATTGAAACTAGTACTCCATTGTTATAAGACGCTCGTGAATCAACTGCCTTGATCTCAACATTTAAGGCACTTTAGTCCAGAGACGTCATCAGTTGATTGATGGCCTCCACAATTGTTACTGAGAGCATTTGGCCACTGGGGTCTGGGCAACCAACTGTGTTGCAATCCTTATAAAATCTGTATAGTGATTGAGGTGACAAAACAATAACTTTGTAATGACTGTTCCCAAACACATTCCTGAAGGTTCATAGATTAGAAGCAACAACTATTGCAACTTGCTTGTTGGGTGGCCATTTCCCCCATAAAGTTGCTGCCCCCTTCGTCCTTGTGGGATGTTCGATACTTGTTGTGCGAATACTTCACTGGTGTAATTTTAGCATTTTCCTTCTCGCCCAACTTGTTGGTCAATATTGAATCGTCACTGGCCTTTGTGACAACTGTAGGTTGATGATATACAAATTCCAACTTACATTTTGGTAATTTTACAAATTCAGATAAACAAATTCTACGTGCCAACAATTGAAACAAAAGTAGCGGTTTTCTTGTTTGTTGATGTTGAGTATGTTTATTGGCAATGTGTTTTATTATCTTTGGTTCATCTGAAATGACATGGGCGTTTTCCTGATCGATTGTGTTCACTAAGGGTACAGTCACCTTATGTGGCCTTCGACGACACGTTTCCTATGCCATGGCACCTTCGACATCAGTTTACGTGTCGTCGTGGGTAGCGCTGGCGCCTTGACATTTCTTTTTTAAGGAAACATTAAGGATGCCATGTGGAATCCAATGTGACTTCCTTGCTGGAGGATCTAACTCTGGCCAAGCCTTTGTCAGTAAGGGCTGAACGGTAGGTACGTTTTTACAGAGGCAACGTGGAAAGTCTGATGTAAATGATTCTTCTGAGTCAAAATGCTCCATTATATTGCTTGAACTTTGAATGTCCCAAATTTGATTCACAGATCTACATAGGAATACAGGCACATTTTTTTCGTCATCAACTATGTTAACTATCATCAAGGAATTGTCATGCTTGTTATAGTGGAACGTTTCGCAAAAGGTTCCTTTTGTCAGATTCAACGTTTTTGTAACTCTGTTCATTTCTTGATAAAATATTAACACATATTTTGGAAGATTAGATTTCATAAACATATTGCAATCCCTGATGCAAACTTTTCTGATTTGTTTTTTCAATACCAAATTGGCGAAATTCGGGAAATAAATTAATCCATTTGCATCGATTGGGAACTATAGGGTTTGAGCTGAATTCTCTCAGATGTAGCAAACGAACACTGCTGTAATTATGGCCTGGGTTCTTGTTTCAACTTCATCACTTTCATTGTTAGAAGAGGACCCTTTAGACTGCCCATTATGAGAGCCTCTGTGGATGGATATTCCATCTCTGCAACTTCCTTGTTGACTGCTTGTTCCACTATCTTTAATGGGGATTGGTATTTCAACTTTACAATTCTTGCGATGACCTTGATATTCTCTATATTTCAGTTTTTCATCTCTATAACTTACCCAGCTGATTTCAATGTATCTCTTCGTGGGTTTTTTTATTTTATCAACTAATGAATCTTTCTCTGCATTCTCTATAAATTGTCTAGTTGTTGTTCATTTGATTAGTCTCTGGAGTCTCATCTTGTTCATTCATTGTATACAGTTTTGCTTCCTCATTTATAGCTTCTACATCTTCAGGCGCTGTATTTTCAATAATTTCATCCTCTTTGACATTAAGGTCAGCATCTAAAGTAGGTGTTGAATTCGATGTTTCAAGAAGCTTTATTGATTTTACAACTATTTCTCTCATTTTCAGTGATAATTTTTGAGTAGTTTTATGGTCATCCAATACCACTTGGGAATGTGTTCCCATGATTTCAGGGCCTAAGGATTAATGGGCAAACTGTGTAGCAGTTATCGTCCAAAGGGTCGAATTGCTGTGATACCACTGTAATAAACAAACACTGGTCTGTTTATACTTAAGATGCAATTGTATACAAAATACACAATGTATTGTAAATAATATATATTGATAGAATGAATGGTTGATATAAATGCTAGGTAGGGTACCCTTTCATATGAGGTGATGCGTCTCTTTGATAAGACACACCTTTTGCACATTTTAATTAATTATTACTTATTATTATGTTTGTTAGAGTCACTTGGGAGAGCTATTGTAGAATGTCCTTGAAATTCTGCTATTTCTTGAATGAACAAATATGAAACTAATTTGTAACACCAAGACACATAATTTCTCTACCAATTTGCATGGGAATAGAACATAATTAAATATAGTCACATGATAGCAAAGAACACAATATTTTCTAGGGAATCCAACTGGGAAGACCCTCTGCTAGCTGTAGAAATTTTATTGACAAAGTTCGAGCAAATAGAATTATTACAAAGAAAATTAAGCTCGTTCTCCCTGCCAGTACATAGCTCGAAACCTATTTGCAAGAACCTTGTCCTTAGCTCCTAAATCCTTGCGCTGGCTAGCCCATATTTTCCTGCACTAATCCTGGAAATTTCCTCCTATTTCCTAATGCATAGGAGGCTCCTATTTCCTAACACATAGGAGGCTCCTATTTCTTAGGATTTTTTCCTAATTCCCACCGCAGACCAGCAAAAATTTTCTCTGCCAAAAACCTACGTCTAAGCCTCTCCTTCATGCTCTTCCTAGCTCCGTTAGCTCATACACCAAACTTGTGCTCAACAATTGATTACAATTGTGCCTTTCAACCTCCTTATAAGCAATTCAACTCATCTAATTCTGGCAAGTTTATTTTTGGAACTTGGTGTTGTGATTGACTAGTTAACTGAGTCTAACTAACTCTTGTAACTCATCCTAGCGACAAATAAACATTGAGACTTGTTACTTGTCCTTTTCCAAATCTAACTCACTAGGAGACAAACAAACTAAGTCTCCAACTATACACATGAGTTAAACTGCTTCATGAACTTGTCCTAATTTTTAGGAACAGGAGCATGATAAGGGAGGTTGATCGTGAGGTCTTCTTGACTAAGGCACAAGTCAAGAAACCTTTCTTGCTACTAATTTCAACACTCCCTCTTAGTGAGGAAGGGATTCTGTACAACTCCCAACTTATCTTTGAAATGAACAAAATTGGTTCTTGCCAATGCCTTGGTCAAGATTTTTGTTGTTTGCTCTTCTGCTGTAATGTATAATAGCTTCACTATCCCTTTTTGCACACAATCTCTGAGATGATGATACTTCACTATCCGGTTCCATCATGAACTGGTGCAACTGGGTGACTGCAAAACAAATATCAGGTTGTGTGTTGACCAAGTACATGAACGACTTGATGAGCTTCCTGTATACTGTAGCATCTACTTTCTCTGCTCTACTAGCATCCACCTTCCTCTAGTTTGTGACTAGAGGCATGGCCATGGGCCTGCAATCTTGCATATGAAATCTCCAAAGAATCTCTATAGTGTACTTCCCTGTCCCACAAAGATCTCACAATCACCTTGCTAAACCTCCAAGCCAAGGAAAGTGCATAAGCCCCATATCCTTCATCCGAAACTCCTGTGCAAGGTCCTCCTTGCAATCTTGGATCAAGCTATCTACTCCAGTCAATATAAGATCGTCAACATAAAGCACTTGAATGAGCAGAAGCCCTCCAACCATGATGTAGTGCAAGTTGGCATCCGCCTCACTCTTAGTGAAGCCCAATCCTCGAAGGTAGCTATCAATATGAGCGTACCGTGCTCTCGAAGCCTGCTTGAGCCCATAAAGAGCTCTCTTCATCCTACACACATGTGTCTCTGCTGAATTGCTCAAACCCCTTTGGCTGCTCCATATAAATTTCCTCCTCAACCACTTCATTGAGGAATGCTGGCTTCACGTCCATCTGGTGGATCTTCTACCTCATCTGTGCTGCAAGTGCTAGAATAGTCCTGATCAGCGTTGCGGGAAACGTCCCCCCCGCCGATAGATCAAAAGCCCGATCTGCGATCTGTACGGATCCGTGGGGGATCTGCCCTCGGAAACCTGAAACGCGGATCGGGCTAAAAATGCAGTTCCTGCCATTTCGGAACCTTATGGCCCGATCCATGTTTTGTTTTTTTGGATCCGTGTTTCGGTTTTTTGGAAACGTGTTTCGGTTTTTTTCGAAACTCATTTCGTATGGAGATAATTGAGCAACTATATGCTTAACACTGGTCCATTTGGGAGCATGCATGTAATTAGCGATTCCAGGATGATGATTGAGTTGAGATACCACGCCCATTTGGTCCCTTGGTTCCTAGGTTCCATGGTTCAACACCAACAACAGGGGGTTCGTCTTCATCAGTTTCAGTGCCACAACTTCCACAAGCACCATCTTCTTCATTGCCACCACATGGAGGCCTGCCGCCACGTTCTCTTCGTGGTGGAAGGAGGAGAGATTAGTAGATATATTCACAATTTACTACTTTTGTCATAGATTAATCATTAGACTTGTAGGCTTGTGAATTTGAACCTTTTTGTCTTGGCGGTGACCAAGTGACCTATTTTGTAAACATTATTGTTTGAATTTTGGACATGACAAATGTTGATAGTTGCTCACTTGCTAGATAAATCATAATATGCTCTATGTTTTATGTTTTATAATATGCTTAAATGTTTTATGTTTTATAATATGCTTAAAATTTGATGTA
>APFE031351495.1:143626-187983 GCA_000404065.3 Pinus taeda | reverse complement strand
ACATGGGTCTCATGCACTACTTTCTAGGCATGGAAGTGTGGCAGAAGGATGGGGAAGTGTTTGTGTCTCAAGGCAAGTATGCTAATGTGATACTCAGGAGATTCCACATGGAGAAGTGCAAGCCTGTGCAGACTCCTCTAGCAGCTATCTGGAGGAAGGAGGATGCTACTTCAGGTGAGGTAGTAGAGGCTACTGTGTATCGACAACTTGTGGGTTCATTGATGTATTTAGTGAACACACGAACATATTTGTGCTTTGCGGTGAACCAACTGAGTCAAGCTATGGTTCAGCCTATCAAGCTGTTTTGGAAGGCAGTGAAGCATGTTTTGAGATACCTCAGAGGCACATCTCAGAATGAATTATGGTACAGACGGTCAGAGGGAGTGAAGCTTTAGGGCTTCACAAATGCAGATTGAGTAGGGAGTCCATCAGATTGGAAGAGCACATCGGGAGGAATTTTCAACCTTGGTTCAGCTACAGTTTCTTGGTACAGCAAGAAACAAAAGTCAGTTGCACTCAGCTCAGCAGAGGCTGAATACATGGCTGCAAGTCAGGGAGCATGTGAGGCCATTTGGATGAGGAAAATTCTAGTTGGTTTGTTTGATTAGAGGATGGATCCACCTGTGATCTATTGTGATAACCAGAGTTGTATCAAACTCTTTGAGAATCCAGTATTTCATGACAGGTCCAAGCATATTGACATTCAATATCGTCATCTCAGAGACTGTGTGGCGAGGAGGATCATGTTGTTGCAATATATTTCGATCGAGGAGCAAGATGTTGACATTTTGACTAAGGCATTGTCAAAGTGTAAATTCGAGTTCCATAGAGACAAGATCGGGGTGGCAGATAATCCCTTTCTTGTTGAGAGGGAGTGTTGAAAATAGCAACAAGAAATGCTAAAAATAGAAATGCTAAAAATAACATTGCTATAGATAGCATTTAAGGATATATTCCAATTTTAATTTGTCCTTGAATTAAAATTTGAATTTAGTCTCACCAGCTATTTGAAAAATAATTAATTAATTCATCTTGAGTTAGTTAGTTGGTGAAATTCAAACATGAAGTCTTTGTGAAGAGATGCAACACTTATCCCTTTGATCGAGGAAGTGATCCCTTAATTAAGGAGATAAGGATGAGTTGTAATTAGTTATCTCAGTTAACTGAGTTAAATCCAGTTAAATTAGTTCCAAACAATTTGTGGAACTAATTGTGAGTTCAGCTAGTTAATGCATGTATGCATGCAACTAGTGTTCTCCAGATAACTGAATATTCTCTCATAAATAAGTTAATAACTCATGCATGTTAGTTCAGACAAAGACCCAGTTGAGATTAAAGGCAGGGACAGTGTACTATCAATTGCTAGAATATTCCCATGAGAATATCTTTTGCATGCAGGAGGAATTCATTCCTTGAGGATTGCGCAGTTACTACAGAGGTCAGAGCAGTGTGTGAGGTGAGAAACACACAGGTTACAGCTGGAGGACCCAAGAGAAACTGCGCAAGGAAATAGGAGGCTTGGAGGACAGAGGAGAAGGCATATGTGTTATCTGTTCTGTTTATGAGCAGCAGTGAGGGATTGTACTGAGAGCTGGATAGCTTGAGAGCTAAAGCTTTGTGTAATCCTGAGCTATTTCCACTTGTATGATAATACAGATAGCGGGGTTTTTAGCTGAGGCTTTCCCCAAAGTTTTCTTCTGTGTTTCATGTGTGATTGAATCTTCTTCTTTGTTATATGTGTTCTATTTGATCTTGCTCAAAATCGATTAAGCTTCCGCAAGTTTGATTGTAGAAGTAGATTAAGTATTTTGCTTTAGTACATTGCATAATCAGTTTAATTTACAGTGAGAATTTCTACAAAGACTTGTCACTTTTCCTTTTCCAAATCTAATTCGCATTAGGAGACGAACAAATTGAGCCTCCAACTCAATGTTTTAAAACTCCGACTCCGGTTCGGAAACGACCGAGGGTCGGCTCTGACTCCGACTCTGACTCAGTATCGACCTAGCCGATTTGATTTCAATGAGTCGGTCGTTGTAAAAAATACATTAAATATTTTTTTTTTATAAAAAACATAATTTTAAAGATTTTCATTCATGTTTCCAAACACAAAGCTTTAGAATATAGAGAGAAGACAACATATGATCCAAGTAGGCTCACGAATATATCCATTATATTAAAATGGCACCCAGTGCACTGTCCAATACAAAGTTTATACTTAGCCACCAATGCTAGGATCCTTTTCTGCCTCAGCCTAAGGACAATCACTAGACTACAACAACAATAATACCAATTCTTTGCTCCTAATGAAATCTCAAAACCCTTGATTTAATTATGGTCAAGCTCCAGAACAATCAGAGGTAAATATGTATTTTTTAGTCCATTGCCAGAACGTTTGCCTTTCTAAAAACATTGTATGTCTCAATGCATTGTTTTAGTTTTCTAATTCATACTTTGGATAACCATACTCTGACCTTGTAATTTTCAAAACTTATCACAGTGATAGATTACTTTAGGGCTATAAATATGCATTAAACAACCCAACCATTGATATGTAGGAGGCGGAACAACTTTTGACAAATGTGCTTCAGGATTTTTGTCAAGGAGACGACCAAGTCAAGTTGTTACCGAGCCGGTCGAGTCATTACCGAGTCGACCGAGTTGTTACTGAGTCGACTGAGTCAACCGAGTCAATCACTGGCTCGGTAACAACCTGGCCAGCCGTTCGTTTTGGCCATCGAGCCGACCCGACCAGGCATTGGCTCGGTCTGACTCGGCCAAGTCGACTCCGACTATACACATGAGTTAAACTACGTCATGAACTTGTCCTAATTTTTTTGGAACTTGAGCATGCTAAGGAAAACTGATTGTGAGGTCTTTTTGACTAACGCATAAGTCAAGAAATCTTTCTCGCTAGTAATTTCAACAACTATAATCAAGATTCACCAAAGGGATTTCCATTCATATATCATGCATGAGTAATGCATAAAATAATGAGACCTAGTTTCTATGCAATTAATTTTCAACAAATTAGGGCACAATAAAAAAGCTTTAGATCATCAATTTGTTCCATACATTAGACATAAATCAGAAGTTTTCAATAATAAGCTCACTTACAAGATAATATGTATGAACAATCCTTTATTGATCGAAGACAACTTCTCTAAAGTCAAGAAAGTAGCTCTAACGAACAAAAATACTTCATAGGTCACATCTTCACCAAGAAACAAGAAGGCCAAAATCTCTCTAAGGAGGGCCGAAATAGTCCAAGAGATGATGATGCAATGAAATGATCCTCTCCTTTATTTATATGAGGAGGACAAGGTCTAATTTTCGTCTATAGTCCCTACTAACAAGTAAAATCACAATGAATACCTTAGGTTACAAGTCAATCCACTAGCTCTCAACATGAATGCTAATAAAAGCCCACACACGTGAGTCGTGAGGCCTCTAGGGCTGACGTCATCCATAATGTGAGCTCCAAATGTTAAGCGCTAGTGCCACAAGGTGCCAAGTATGATGTAGTAGCATCTAAAAATTATCATTTGAGGGCTAGGCCTCAAATTTCGATCAATTGCTCTCTGTAGTCCCCAAAACCAGCTGGGGAACCGCAAAGTGGTCTCTTGGGTCTCCAATTGCGAAAAAGTGTCCAACTCTGCTCCAACATTGAGGGATTTCTAGGTGCTACTAGCGCTCCCAAGTCTCTGAAGGTGAGACCATCCTTATCTCGGCCTTGAATTAGCTGCCATCCCTCATATGGTGCTAAGGCTAGCTTGGGGGCATGCTAGGCCCAGGTGCATCATCCTGAAGAATCATCAAATGTAGTGCAAGGTGGTAGAACGTCTTGGGTGTAGGAGGTGCCCAGGGTCATATATGATGTGCTATTGCTACTTGGAGGCCCAAGGCTCTCAACACTTCACCTGTGGGTGCTAATATACATCTCTAATGGTCTGGGTACCCGTTGGTAAGGTGCCCAAGACATGGGATGCTAAATCAACTGACAATCATAACATAAAGTCTAGTGAAAGCAACCAATCATCAAGGACAATAATCATTATTGCATTTATGTGAACCAAGCTTGAATGTAATGGGCTATTTAATACTTCAAATTAGGATTCCCTTCCAAAATCAAGGCCTTGAACTCGCAATGGTATTTTCTCCCTAGGTAGGAGTGGCTAAAGGACAACCCTATTAGGTGTTTCCAACTGTCAAGGGGAAGTGACGTTTGCTCAGTCCACCCTTTAATTGATAGGTGTTAGTAAATAATAATGATGGTATGGAGGGGAGAAGATTTCATGGCCAAGTGCCAAGGTCAAAGGGACCAACATGATGGGGTTCCACATCCTGACTGTATAGATGTGAAGAGGGAGCAATCGTGGATGCATGAGTTACCAACTAGACCTGTGTTTCTCCACCCTTGTTGTGCACCTTTTACTTTTGCTTGATTTTTTCTTTGTATTATTGCCTGTAGCTCAAAGGGCTATAGCTTGCTTTAAATGATATTGCAGTTGTATTACCCCTTAAGAATGAGTCATTTCATTGCTCATCAGGGTTGGGACATGCAAGGGTTCCTTTCCGTGATGTAATAGAGCAACATGTGCTCAGGAATCAGGGGATGGCCATAACAATTGAGGTAGAGCTCATGTTGAGCTTTTGCCCACGTGCTAATGTGTATGTCCCAACCATCTTTCACATTTTGATATTCTTTCTTTTGATCTTGTTTTGTGGCCATGGTATGCTCTTTCCTTTTCTTTTAGCTGCTTCAACCTTCGAGGGCACAATTTTGGGCCCTACCTAGGTATGAGGATGTATGAGTGCCAATCTCAGAGAACCAATGATCAGTTGAATCCGAAGAAGGGATGTGAGATAAGGGCTTGTAATGTATGATGGGAAGTGGTAAGTATGGCATAAGGATAAATGGAACTACATTATCTCAATCAGGGTTTCCCAACTAGTGCCTTTCCTATAACCATTGGGCCATTAGGGGAGGTCCCACTAGACTAGGATTGAAGATTAAGATCCCCATTTAAGGTTACAGGACAAGATCACTGCCAAGACCCCTCTTTCTTCCAGGTCATCCCATAATCCATATCAAATGCCCAAATACAAAAAAGCATAAGCACCTAATCGCAAAATGAATAAAGTACCTTTTGATCAGAAGCCCACCTTCATCCATGTGCTCTTGCAGGGCGGGTGAGAAGCATATGACTGATGCAGGTGGTGTAGATGTAATGGCACATTATTAACTAGTGGTGGCTGTCAGGGGCTGCATGGCTGGCCGCTGGTCCAATTGATGTGATGAATAGGATAGAAGTTTTCTCCTATAGGATTACCCATTTTGGTGGTGACAACTCTTATGTGACAACTCTTATGTCAGAGATAATAGTATATTTAGAATCCTTTTGGGATTCTGAGTTTGATGAGCTACTTATGAGCGATATGTGAGAACATTCTATTTTTAGCAGTATTTGCATGTTGATTTTGATCACGGATTTGGATACCTTACTGAAAGACGAATTCAACGAGTATGATTTCATGAGAGTTTGAGGACTTCATATTTTTTTACAGTGGTTGCATGTGAGGTCTGATTACACATTTGAGTTCCTCATCACATTCTAAGTTCAATGGTGGTGTTTTGATCCAAATTTGAGACAATTTTATTTTTAGCAGTTGGCACATCGTAGTGTTGATTACATATTTGGACATCCCACTGAGTTTTGAGTTTGTGATGGTGGGCTCATTAGAATCTGAGCACTACCTATTTTTAACGGAGTCATTGCATGGGAGCACTGACAACATATTTTGGTTCCCCATCAAATTCCAAGTCTAATGAGTATAATAATGCGGGCATGTTGTGAGATTTCTATATTTAGCACTGCCTATTTTTAGGAATGCTATATATGGCAATGTCCCCCTATATATTCCAAGCATTGGATACCTTTTTCTATTTTTAGTGGGATTCCTAATTCTTGGCATGTTTATTTTGAGCAGCATGAGGTGGTAGTTCGAGGGGCTGACGCGTGGTGGTGATTGTGAGTAGACAAGTGGTATGAAATGGGATGAGTCATCAGTGAGTTGGCAGAGGATGAGTTGACATGGCAATTGAGCAATTTAATTTTTCTCTCTTCTTGTGCATTTTCCTTTCTTTTCCCATTTTCCCTTCTCTTTATTTCCTATTTTCTACCCTACTTTTTCTCTCACCTTTGTCTCTATTTTTCCTATGAAATATCTTCCCTTTTTTCCCTCCACAAAAAGGAAACTTAATTCAACCCCTTGAAATTATGCTAAGTTGAAATTTCTAAAACTGGTTCAAGGGACAAAAATATGCCAAGTCGAATCACTTGAATAAAATTAGCCAAGTCGAATTGCTAAAATTAACTTGGGATATTTTTATCATGAAAAGTTTTGCCAATAAGGAAAAATCACTCCAGTTGAATTGAGTAAATTAATTTCGAAGTAATTTTTGTCCAATGTCAACTTGAAGATTCTTCAGTTCAACTCAAGCAAATGTCACTTAACTAGATTTTCTTCTCCAATCAGAGCTCAGTTAACTCAACCATGCACAATGATGGCCAATAATAGAAAATTCAACCTATCCTTCTTCTTGGCATGAATTGGAAGGGGAAAAACTATATATACAGGAGGAAGGCCAACCTTCCAATAGGAATTGTCATGAGTGAGAGCAAGAATCCATAGTTTCTTCTCTCTCTATTCTATCTCTTATTTCTTTGTCCCCGGATATCATTGTATTCAAGTTTTGTGATAGTCATCTTGGTGCAGCCAACCTTTTGGCTTTCGTGGAATAAAATTTTGTTTTGATCCACTCACTCTGGTTGGTTTGACTCAATGTTATACTGTGCAAATTATTAAGAGTTTATCAACTATTTATTTGGGAAATTAGCCACTCAGACATGCCGTCTTCTTACACTATTTTTCCATATAAAAGGATGATTTGCAAAGGACTATTTCATGCTTAAGGATTTTTTGAGTGTTTTAGTGAGATACTGTGTGGTTGCAGATAGGTTTATATTTTGAGATACTGTATGCTTGCAATAGATAGATCCATTTTAACCACAGATGTATCAAGAGGCAAGGGGGATCAAATCTCTTGACCTGCAAACATTTTTTCAGGTTTTGCATTCTAAAAGAAGTTTGCACCTCAAAAGATTTGATCCCTCTCAAAGCTTGCTAGGTCCGTGGTTAAGATGGATCTATACTGATATAGCTTATTCAACTGATTTTATATCCAATTATGATGATTTTAATATTTTTCTAATTACTTTATCTAATTATATTGATCTGATAAATTTCTTAATTAAAAGCATTTGGCAAAAGAATGAAAATCATATATTAAGTAACAAAGAGGAAGATTCGCTAGTGACACTTAGGGCAGATTTTCCTATGTGTTCATTTATTTATAAAGTTTATATCAGTTCACAAGGTGTAAAAATTAATGCTAACAGAGGGCAGGGGGATCCTCAATTGGTATCTGTAAATGCAAGTTTTCTCGTGTTTTCATTTCAGAAGCCAGGTGCTTGAGGTCTATTACTTCTGAATGGAGCTGTTGGTTTTTAGTTTTAAGAAATTTCACCCTCCGCAACAAATTTTATATTTGGGAATTCCAATAAGCAAATCCAACTCCATTGCTATAATAGTGGGGCTATACATTTGTCCTTGGCTGTTGTAGCTATTGTTATCTAGTTGTGATGACGGTGGAGTTTCCTCCATTCCCTGCAAAACATTTTTCCTTGGCGGCAGCTTTCCTTAACGACGAATGTCCTCAATAGATGAAGGGTCCACGTAGCCATGTTAGGGTTCTCAAGCAAGTGTCGAGCTAGGGCACGGGGGAAAGTTGCAACCTCGGACAATCTTGGTCGAGGAGCTTAGTTGAGCTAGGTTGTGGAGATGGCTAAGGGTGTTGGTTGCGGGTCTGTTGGCTGCATATGAATGCAAGAGAGCCTTAGGGTTGAGGATGGCTAGGATGCGAACAACTAGAGACAAGTTGAGTGTGCAGACAGATGATTGGTTGTGGACGAGCTGGGAAACAGGTCGATGAGAGCAATGGTGTTGAGGACTACTAGAACGCATAGAGAAATGAATGTGGGCAGAGATGATTTGGCAACGGAAGAGCTGGGTTTTGTACTCATGTTGTTATTTGTTTTCCAACTCCCCTTGTGTTTGGAAGATGGAATAATTAATTAATTAATCTCCAAAATCTGCACGACCAAATTATTTTCCAAGGGATTGGGTATACCATGATTGAAGCTGCCTCTCTAATATTGGTGGTCGACCCTACCTTATCATAAGTTCCTCTAGCAAGTTCCTAGATGGGACCATAAAATTGCCAAGTTCTAGATGGCACAATAGAACTTAAATGTGCACTTATTTGAATTGAGACATAACCACTTTCCCTATAAACTCCCAACATGCAATGGGCATTCTATTTTTGACTAGTCATGAAACTGTACAATGCAATTGACATCCTGCCACCATTGAAATATTTTGTTGTCACTTAGATTGAAATGTCAATATGGATGGTCACTGTTTCAATAATTGCAACTCTGCCCCATTTTTTGCTTCCTTTCCTACCTTAGAGGAATTTGTTGTTGATGTTACTTCATTATAGTGGTATATTTCTAGGGAGGATATTCTAAACAGTTTTTTATTTTTCATGATAGTTCTTGATTAAGCCACTGGGAGTTCAAGCTATTCTATCTGGTGTGTTCAGCAAACAGTTTGTCCCTTTCACACATTTTAGTTTGTTCCAGCTTGGAACCTTTTCTGAGGTCATGTATTCAAGAGGTAGCCAATGTCTTTAACATAACTGTAAAAAATTCCACATTGTGGCTAAGTTGGTTTTCAGGTATCCGTTTCAATTGATTTTCATTATTTCTATTTGAATTTGGATAAATTTTAGTTACTTAAGAGGGATTTATTTGAACTGGAAATTTATAATCAAATTTTCAATCCTGATCACAATTCTGAGTCTTCATTATGTGTGATCTGTGATAGGTGAATCCTTTTAGTAAAGGGGAAATTGAAAATTTTTCTTTCATGTTGCAGGATGATTCTAAATGAATTGTATTTTCCAGCTTTTGTGGGATTGGTATTTGCTGGAGCTAGTGATTGGGTGAGGTGAAACATAATAATGACAATTCTTTATATCACAGCCATTTCAGAACACTGCTTTCACACGTTTTACAATCCTTGTGATTTTTGTGACAATTACAGACTGTTTTCCATAAGAAAAACACATGTAGCAGTTTGCTTAAAATCTTGCCTTTATCTTGTAGCTTGATGGTTATGTGGCTCGCAAAATGAAGATAAACAGTGTGTTAGGATCATATCTTGATCCTCTTGCTGATAAGGCAAGTAATATCTTGCTTTTACTGATGGGTACATATTCAGATATTATGCTTGAGATACTGTATGCTTGTTATATTTGACATTGCTTTAGTTGCAAGTTTCACCTCATGTTCACTGATTGTTTTTTATTTCCTGTACAGGTTCTGATTATCTCTGTTGCATTGTCAATGATTAAGAGTGATCTTCTATCTCGTAAGTCATAGTTTTACACTTGAAGAAGCCTCTCTTGTGCAGGGTTAGTTTCTGTGGTAATTAACTAACATAAAAGTTCCATAATTGATGCACCAATGGATTTTGATATTCAGAAACTACTTTTGAAGTATTAATGCCAAATCTTTTTTCGATAAAAATTCCTTAGTATGCATCCAAAGAGACTTTGTCATGTTTCATGGAAAATACCATGGAAGAATTAATTTCTTGAGTATGTGTAAGGGGGAAATTTTTTTGACACATAAATCTATAAATGTAAACACGGAGGAAATTTTCTTATTTAGAGCTACAAAATATGCTAGGTATGGTAAGATCTTTGAGAAAATGTAATAAACTCAATCAGCCCGTGAGATTTAATGTTTTATTTGCAATTTTTGTGTTAAAGTGTTAAACATAACAAATTGGGAAAAACAACCCATTTTTTTGCCCTTGTCTCTGTAATGAACTAGGGCAATTTTATCTAGTTTTTCTTGTAGCAATTTGTCCCTTTCTTCCTAATAGTGGCTAAATTTAATAAACATAAAAATGCTGTTCGATGGAACAGTAAACAGTTCAAAATCCTTCCTTTTGCTAACAATGATATAAACAGTGACAGCATATATATATATATATATTTCAACAATATATCAAGCTGATATATTTCCAAAACAGAACCACATGTATCTCAGTACAGATTCCAACTTCAAACAATTCAACTACAGGACCAGAGGCCTTAACCGGGACCACACTGAAATACAAACTGGAAGTTTAATTCAGGTTATTCTAGATATAAAATTATTCGCTATACTAGATACTATGGGTCACGGCTTCCATCTGTTTACCAAACATGATCTTTGTTCCAATTCAGTGCTCTGTGAGGGTTTTCTGATGGTGCAACTCTTCTTCAAGTCACACAAAAACTTCTACTCCTTCAAATCCTGTTCAATTCATGCCTGCGTCCAACTCCTGTTTCAAATCTGGGCTTAAAACTGATCTCGGCTCCCCTAGAAACCCTAAGACAGAGGCCCCTGAACCTTTTCAGGGTAATCCACACCTCAGACGGGATGTTTATTGCTATTGCATATGCGGGGTCAATAAATAAGCTTACAGATGCCTCGTGAGGGTTTCTTTATACCTGGATTCTGTTCCCACTAGAAAGAAAACTCCCACCAAACTGTTACAGAATTCTTACTTTTCCCTTACAGAATGATTGCCTGTAACCATAACCGGAATCAGTTCAAGAAAAGACCTTGCTATTTGAAGTGGATAGGTCCTGCGGTCAGAACAAGGAGAATTTCACTGTCTTAAAGATCGTCCTGTGCCATAATAAAGCTCATTGCCTTCCCAGAGTTATCACTGTGCCAAAACAGAAATTAATCTCCCAAGAATTTGCTGCCTCAGACAGAAACTTTGCTCAGAAGAGAGAGGAATAATAAAAGGATGTCAACTAGGGTGGAATTTTTCACCAGCGAAATTGACAAGAGAGAGAAGGGTCTAAAAAACCCTAATTCTCAAGAACAAATGATTTAATCCACACTTGATGATCCAAAATGATTTCATCCGTCTCATATTTATAGATTTCCTAGAGGGGCTTTTGTTTTAAAATGATTGGGTAATCTTTACTCCAAGCCCCAATTTTGGGTTTCTTTACTCAGATCCCCCAAAACTTGCCCAACAGTGGGAATGTTTTGGGTTTTTTCCCCTTTCTGGAGGACTGTAGCCTACTGGGATTGATAGGCTACTTCGTCCCATTCGTCCTCAATTTGTAGAGGACGTTATAGTTCCCTCCTGCCCGAAATTGCTTGCCGTCAAGCAAATTGCAAATTCAGATGCTACAGAATGTGTTCCCCTACCAATGTCGTGTCCTCCTCTGGCAAATTCTTCCACCTGATAAGATATTCTGGAATCAATCTTCCCCTTAGCTTCTTTTCTTGCATGGCCATGATCGTCTCGGGAATTAACTCTAGTTGCCCCTCTTTGTCTAAGGGTGTTAGTTCGATAGATGTGGTGACTTGCTGCCCCACAACCTTCTTGAGGCACCACACATGAAATACATTGTCGATTCTGCTATCTCTTGGAAGTTTTAACTCATACACCACTTCGCCAACCTTTCGGAGGACTTTGTACGACCCATAGAACCTAAGCTTCAACTTTTCAACGCCACTCTTCTTAGGCTGCAATCTCAAGAAGGCGAGGTCCCCTTCCTCAAAGTCGCGTTATGTTCGACGTTGATCTACATACAACTTTTGTCGATTTTGAGCAACCTGCATGTTTTCCTTGAGTACTCTGATGATGTTTTGACTTTCCTATATCCAATCCGTTGCAAAAGGCGCCTTGTTGTCTCCAAAAACCCTGTCGATAAAGGATGGTGCATCATATCCATATAGGGCTTTGAATGGTGACATCCCAATGGATAAGTGGTAGGTGGTATTGTAGCAATGCTCCCCAAAGTACGACCACTTGATCCATGCTTTTTGTTGACTTGTCACATAATTGCATAGGTATCCTTCAATCCACTTATTTACGATTTCAGTCTGACCGTTTGTTTGTGGATGATAGCTAGTGCTAGGGATTAATTCAGTCCTGGACTCCCCACTAGCTTGAAGAGTTCCTTCCGAAAAGCACCCATAAACTTGCTGTCGCGATCACTAACAATATTCTTCGGTAATTCATGTGGTCTGAAGACTTCTCGAAAAAACAGCTCCGCTACTTTTTTGACCAAATAATCCAATGAGATTGTAAAGAAATATGGGAATTTGGTCAACTTGTCCACCATAGTGTAAATGCAATCTTTACCTTGCACTTTGGGAAATCCTGTAATGAAGTCCATAAAAATGCTTTCCCATTTCTGTTAAGGAATAGGTATAGGTTGGAGGAGACCTGCACGAGGCGTATGCTCGACATTATTTTGTTGGCATGTCATGAATTCCTTGACATATTTCATACCATCTTTCTTCAAACCCTTCTTGTTGAGAAATCTAGGGGCAACAAGTGTAGGTGATTTCTCTCGCATGACAACTGTTTGTGATGTATTTTTGCTTTACTTGATTAACATCTTATTTTGCTTTGTTATTATTAGTGTTTTCTATCATCAAACAACTATGAAATCATAAAGAACAATGAAATAAAGGACACAAGATAAAGGCGATCAACCATGGCCAAAACCTCTCCAATATGAGAGGAAAACCCACACAAATTCTTCTTTTTATAGAATCTTCAATTGATGAATTCCAAGATCTAGACCCTTGACCAAGACTCCTCCAAGACCAAGTCAACCTTGCCTCTTTTGTCACATCAATTCTGCTTCTCTTTACTTATCTTTGACTTTGACCTTCCAACCCCTTGATTATCTTTCTACAATTTCGGCTTGACTGCACCTTGATGCAACTATAATTTCTTCGTTGACCCAAAACCTTAGACCTGCAATTTTGACTGTGACTTTGGCTTGCAATTCTCGGCCTCTTGTAGTGACTGTTCCTTTCGTACGTATGAGTTGATTAGGAGGATCTCTCCGTCGCTTTGATTGGACTCTTCTTCTTGTAAATTTGGTCTTCAAGAGTGATCATTTTCTTGCTAAAATTTTGACTTCTTTTCAGGTCTGCAACTTGTCCTTACTGTAGCAAAAATGATGCCCCAGAACTTGCATGTGTGAGTAGATTGGCCTCAAAACGGAGAAAAAATATAGTGACTTCGTTCTTCCCTCGATCTCCTTCTCTTCGCTCTTCTTTAGGTCTCTTTCTTCCTTTTATCGAACATCTTGAGTGAAGTATGCATGCCTCCCTAAGTGAGGCTGAGTCCTCCTATATATAGTCTTCACACCCATGCAATTAGGCCGATTTGTCATAATTCCTAGGCCGACATGTCCTTCTAGATAGATTGATTGCTCTTTTTGAAGGCCGACTTGTTGTAGCACTTGTGATGAGGTCTTCGAGGGTCTCTTGACTCTAACATTGACCCAAATAAATTACTTTACAATATGTAACATGCCCCAAATGGGTCTTTCATACATGACAATGACCTAGAAGCTCTTAATCAAAAACTTGCTTCCCGACTCCCTCTTAACTAGGGACCTGTTTCCAGTAGCAACTCTTTCTTCATTGGTGGAGATCATGGGACCTTCAGTGACTTGTGGTGCTCCTCCATTCGATGTCTTGAATTTGATCTTTAACAATATGGAGCTTTCATCTTTGGGACTTCTTCGTAGGGCATTGACCATCCATCTCTTTCCTTCTTGAATCGGGGTAGTCATGTCATCCTTCCTTTCATTGAAGAGTGATCCATTAGACCATATCTGGATTTTCCTTGTACAACTACCTTTTCCATTTCATGTTTTCTTCAGGATCTTCCATCCCACAACATGAGTACTGGTTGTGGGTGACTTCCACAACTCTCTTTTGGTTGTCTTGTATCAACCTATCCATAAAAAAATGAACATCAAATCAAAATTTCCTTTTGTGATGGCCCTTTCATGATGACAACCTGCTTGTAGAAACATCAACATATTGCATACATATTGACACATCTCCAAAATATTCTTGTCAAGGGTCTCTTTTCTTTTCAGACTTCATCAGAGTCTTCATACCTTTTTCCATGGAGATGTCATGATCAATTTTCCTAGTTAGTGGATGTTGATTCTTTCTTATGTGATCATAGTTGCATTTCTCATGATCTCTTTGTTGTTCACATATTGTTTCCCAGGAACATTCCATCCATAGTTCCTTGATTTTTGTCAACCACCTCATATTCTATATGAGGACAGATTATGTTGATTTCATCTAATCAATATGTGAACTGTGCTTTCATGCATTTCTAGAAGAGAACCCTTTCCTTTGATCATACTCATGAGGTAGAGTATCTATTGTTGTTATCTGCAACTATATGATGGCATGACCTAACTTATCAAACTTATGCATACATACCTCTTTCCTTCTCTTTGTCATCTAGACTTCCTCCAACAACTTCCTTTCCTTGATTGAGAGAATTTCAACCATCTCAACACGCTGTATTCCTTTGTCATCATACCATCATACTATCATTCATCCAAATCATGGATCCCATCCAAGTTGGTATTCTTAGTGAGACACTTGCTTCTTCCAAGAGATGAACTTTCTAATGAAGATTCCCATGGAGAATCTTGAATATCCTTGCCTTGCAAATGCCCTTTTCCAATGATGTATGACGAGATCTATACTGGATGACTTCCTTCTTCTGTAAGTGCTACTTATGCTTCTAATGAGGTTACTCAGAGCTACTTTTTCCTATGATGGCTGCTACAAGTATATAGACTTTTACTTCAGCTATGACAT
This sequence comes from Pinus taeda, assembly GCA_000404065.3. NCBI lineage: Eukaryota > Viridiplantae > Streptophyta > Pinopsida > Pinales > Pinaceae > Pinus > Pinus taeda. The sequence continues at coordinate 173,122 of APFE031351495.1, read as the reverse complement.
GAGCTCTTGCTTCAATAATATGCTTATTATGATGCCTAAGATGCATCCTATCATTCTTTAACCATGGCAGAGGTCTTTCATCTTCTACTTTTCCTTGCTATCTACATCACGAATAATGTCTTAGGGTCCGTATTGTTCCCTTCCTCCATCACGCTTCTCAACGGATCAACCAATACATCTTTTACTTCTTGTACCTGCAATACTAATTAACAAGTACCCCAAGCAAAAAATACGATACCAAAACATGATGTCAAGTTATCCTTCTAAGGTTTCTATGCAAACAAGAGGTCATTCTAGGGTTTCTTTGGTTCACACCCTAAATCATACTACGTCACACTAGGGTTTCTCCCATGCCCTAGAATCCTAACAAACTTTAAATCATAGGGAACAAGTACTTTAAGATTCAGGTTTCTAAATACTAGGGTTTCTTATGAGCCATCAACACAAACCCTAGAGTCATAACTTCAACCCTATAACATTTTATGATAGACCCTTAACAATAAGAAAAATATCATACATACCTCATGGATACCTACCTGTGATGCCATGTTTTCTTCATAAAGGTATCTATGTTGTCCTTTTTGCTATCTTTCATAGTTTCTTTTATTGCTCACTTGATGGGACCTGCTTCTTCACGAGATTCTTTAAGACATGGAATGATTGTAGCTCCTTTCTTCTACATTGATGGCTATAGGTCTTCCATGCAACATAACTTCATAATGGGGATCCTTTTTATTGCACTTATCCTTAAATTGATTGCTTTACTAAAAATATATAGATGTTTATCAGTCCTTTTGAACAACTGATCGTGCTACAAGCATGACTGTATGATTGATGCTTGAACTTCTTAGTATTACAAAGATTTGATTCTCCATGAATTCGGGATATGCAATTAGTGACTTTCAATGATCTTCTTGAGGAGTTAGATTTTTCTTTGAGGATGCCTAGAAAATCAGTTCTGAGGTTTCTGCTTCTTAAGGTGATATAAACAACCCTTTTCTTAAAGGCCCAGATGTGCGCTTTTATTGTCAAAGGACTCTGATTGCTTTTGAATGTTTAAATTAGGCCTTCCACTTCTTGAGACAGTGATATAGTTTAGTGTATTTCTTCATTGTTTTGAGGTTAGAACTTGAGAATCCAAAACTTGATCAAACCTTGAAGCCTTGATGATGATGACAACAATTTTCTTCTTGCTTTTCTTGGACGAGTAGACTTCAATATGCTTTGATTTGCATATTTCTTTTATTTGAGGTCTTTTTGAGGTCTCCTTCTTTGAGTTGATAATTGAGCAAACCTTCCAAGAATGCTTCAAGTGTAGAAATTAGAGTTTTGAAACCTTCTTTTATTGTCTTCCTTCAAGATGATGATGTAATCCTTGTGTTTGAAATGCCTTGGAGAATAGAGGATCTTCTTGATGATTAATAAGCTTGATAATCTTCTAGAACTTCGGTCCTTGAGTGTCCTTTATTGAGCCGCCCTTCCTTGACTTGACACCTTAGCTCTGATACCATGTTGAGAAATCTAGGGGCAATAAGTGTAGGTGATTTCTCTCACATGACAGTTGTTTGTGATGTATTTTTACTTTACTTGAAAAGCATCTTCTTTTGTTTTGTTATTATTAGTGTTTTCTTTCATCAAACAACTATCAAATTATAAAGAACAATGAGACAAAGGACACAAGATCTAGGTGATCATCGAGGGCCAAAACCTCTCCAATCTCAGAGGAAAACCCACACAAATTCTTCTTCTTATAGAATCTTCAATTGGTGAATTCCAAGACCTAGACCCTTGACCAAGACTCCTCCAAGACCAAGTCAACCTTGCCTCTTTTGTCACATCAATTGTGCTACTCTTTACTTATCTTTGACTTTGACCTTCCAACACCTTGACTATATTTTTGCAATTTTGGCTTGACTGTACCTTGATGCTTGTAATGTCTTCGTTGACCCAGAACCTCGGACCTGCAACTTTGACGGTGACTTTGACTTGCAATTCTCGGCCTCCTGTAGTGGCTGTTCCTTTGTACGTATGAGTTGATTAGGAGACTTCTCTCCTTCGCTCTGATTGGACTCTTCTTCTTGTAAATTCGGCTTTCAACAATGATCATTTTCTTGCTAAAATTTTGACTCCTTTTCAGGTCTGCAACTTGTAGAGATTTCTATAAATCTAGCTTTGATACCATGTAGAAATTTCTACAAATCTAGCTCTGATACCATGTAGAAATTCCTTGTAGATTCGAACTGCAGATTGTAATATGCTAAAACAATTGACATGAATCTACTCTACTCATCAACGGAAACAATAATCGTACGTTGAAATCACGAAGCATACAAGAGAAAGAATTCAATCACACATAACACAATGATTTTCTTGAGAAAGCCACAACTAAAAACACCTGCTATCTGTATATTGCATTACTCAAAGAATATGAGAAGATTACAATGCTTTGCTCAAGCTCGAGCAACCTCTGCACTATCTCTACCTATCTCATTGCTTCCTAGGCAAGCCTTGGATGAATACAATATGCTCTGCTCAACCTGCACAAGTATTTTATATTCTTTGCCCAACTAACTGCTTTTGGCCAATACTTAGCCAAATTCCTAGCCTTCCAAGCTCCTACTTCCTTGCTCTGACAAGATCCATGCACAAACTTGTGCTTCCTATTGTTTGGTCTCACCAACTCATGCTCACCATAACAATGATTAAACTTGTGCCTTCATTCCTCCTTTTAAAGGAAATTCATATGGTTAAAATTAATGAGTTTTCTAATTAAGGAATGATTTATTTTAGGCCCTTTTCTGATTGCATGCACCATTTGTTTAATTTAGATGATTTTTCAACTGATAGTACACTGTCCCTGAACTCCAATCTTAACTGGTTCTTTCTCTGATTTGACATGAATGGGTTAATTATGAGTGAACCTTCAGTTTATGGGTTGATCACTGCTGGCAACACCCCACTACTATAAGATGAAACCCCACTACTGCAGGTTACACCCCACTACTGCAGGTTGCACCCCATTGTTCAACAAACAACACCACACTATACATCAGGGAACACCACACTCGATTGCAGGTTACACCCTACGACTGCAGGTTACACCCCACTAGTGGACCTCCACTAATTCCTCCATCAGTTGGAACTAGTTTAATTGATTTTAACTCAGTTAGACTGAATTAAATAATTACCACTCAAAATAAACTCAACTAGTGCTCCTAATTGTAGGAGCACTCTACATGAGTCTAGTTAGACCCTCAACTCGATTTAATTGAGCTAACTAAGTCAAGTTAACTTAGTTAACTATTACAAGTTGTCATGAGATGTGGAATTACAATTTAGTTCCCAATTTAATTCAAGGACAAATAAAATTATGATTTCTCCAGATGCTATTTTTAACATTCCCTGTTGCAATTTTCGACAAAACTTGTCCTTATTGTAGCAAAAATGGATGCCCTAGAACTCGCACGTGTGAGTAGATTGACCCCAAAACAGATAAAAAATATAGAGATTTCGTTCTTCCCTTGATCTCCTTTTCTTCGCTCCTCTTTAGGTCTCTTTCTTCCTTTTATCGAACATCTTGAGTGAAGTATGCATGCCTCCTTAAGTGAGGCCGACTCCTCCTATATATAGTCTTCACACCCATGCAATTAGGCCGACTTGTCATCATTCCTAGGCCGACATGTCCTAGATAGATCGATTGCTCTTTTTGAAGGCCGACTTGTTGTAGCAGTTGTGACGAGGTCTTGGAGGGTCTGTTTACTTTAACTTTGACTCAAATAAATTTCTTTACAATACGTAACATGCCCCAAATGGGTCTTTCATACATGACAATGACCTAGAAGCTCTCAATGGGAGCTTGACCTAAAAATAATTTTTTCTTGAGCATGAAACCCATGCCTCAATATCAATCTAAGTAACCAGATTCGTCCTAAACCCCCTACGAATCGGAATCCTGCGAATTAGACACGATTCGCTAGGATTTCGAATGCTAGAATGGGACATGACGTGTCCATACCGGATTTGTACGAATCCCGTATGGACACATCGTGTCCCAATTCTGGGATTCGAATCCCCTAAAAAGCAATCCGCGGACTTAAAATACGCTCTGTTTTGTTGGTTTTTCACCTTATTTCTCATTCAGTTTTCTGCTGCTTCTGTATATCACTATCAAGCCATGGGAACCTCACTGTCACTGTCGCTGCTTCATCTATTCATTGCCTCTGAAATCATCAACAACAATCTTTCACAAGAAATGGCAAGTCAACCGCATCACAAGAATAATATTGTTGGAACAAGAATAGTACTGTTGTCACAGGAATAACATTAGTGTAACAGGGACTTTGTCTTAGTTGTCAATGGGTTGCCACACATCCCTGTTCATATACTTCCACTATCACTGCTCTTGTTATATCACACAGTCAACTCTGCTTCTTCTTGATTGCACATTAAACCTTTGCTATCACAACCAATTCACTGCTCAACATTTCAGTTTAACAACAACACGTTATCTGTTGAAAGTAATTCCCTATGCATATCCGCTTGCACACTGCCCAATCAACTCTTGTTAACACATCATCAGGCTTTTACTGTCATAATTCTGCTACAAGATTAGGCCACTCTCAACTGGATGCTATTTCTTTTTTGAGATGACAACAAACTGCAAAAGAACTACTTCAAGATAAAAACCCTAACTGCTAATAATAAAGACCTTGTACAATGAAACCTTTATAATTCAAGTAATGAGACCCCTGCTACTAGCGTAATTATGAAGTAGTTGTAAGTTGTCTTTCATTTATGAGTTATGAATCATGATTTATGTGACCACTGACATGTATTTGAATTTTGTATGTACTATGCATGCTATAGATGAAGATCTATGTTTGAAATCATTGAATTTGTATCATTAATTAGAATTTGTGTAAGAAATATCTAATTTTTAATATATATATTAATATTATATATATAATTTTTTTTTTTTTTTTAATAAAATAATATATAACGAATCCTACGTGTCCTGTTCCGGGGGGTCAACGTGTTCGAATCTGACACTCGAATCCCCGTATCCTACGAATCCCGAATCCCCGTGTCAGGGGACTTAGATATCAACAAAAATAAATTTATTTTTCTCATTACATCAAATACATAAAATCATGATTACATATGTCATTATGAATACCGAACTTAGTTACATATTTCAACACTTCCAAGCAAATCGTTTCCGAATTTGTCAGTACGTCTTGAAAAAACCATGATGTCTAGCCAATGAACTGTCATGTGTGATCTTCAAAATCTTCTTGAGTGTGGACTCAAGAAGTAAGTATATTTTTTCCTTATAATAAATAACCCCGTCAACTAGCTTGTACCTATCTTCTTGAATGATCAAGTAGATAATTGCGCAAGCAAATTGGTTCTTAGCATACTTCACTAAGAGGTGAGTCTTCCAGTCTTCAGTAAGTTATATGAGGGCACATGCTGCTTGTTTCCTGGAAAGTGCACTGACTACAACATTCTTCTTTCCCTTCACATACTCAATATCAAAATCATAAGCTTGAATCTTGCTTACCCATTTCTGCTGTTGCTTGTTCAGGGCCCTTTTGTCCTAGGAAATGACGAAGGCTATTGTGGTCTATCTTGAGTATGAATTTGTTTCCTACCAAATATTGCTTGAACTTTTCCAACACATGCATGATAGCCAACATCTCCTTGTTGTATATGGAATAAAGCTTCTTTGTATCTTGAAGTTTCTGACTTTCAAATGCGGTAGGGTGACCCCTATGCCTTCTCCTGATGCATTATACTCCAGTATAAATGGATGACTAAAGTCAGGAAGAGCCAACACATGACATGATCTCATTACATCTTTGAGCTTGTTAAGTGTCTTGTTGGATTCGTCTGTCCACCTGAATGCTCCCTTTTTTGTTAAATCTGTAAAGGGCGTGCTTAGCTGAGAGAAACCGTTAACAAATCATCGACAATAACTGCAAATTCCTAAGAATCCTCGCAACTCTGTCAGGTTCTTGGGTGTGGGCCAGTCCATTATGGCCTGAATCTTTTCTTGATGAACTTGTACTCCCTTTGCGTTGATTATGTGTTCCAAATAAAGAATCTTTGTCAATCCAAACTCACATTTGGATGCTTTGGCACAAAGAGATTGCTCCTTCATAATGCTCAAAATTGTATCCAAATGCCCCAAATGATAGTCCCATGTTTTGCAGTAAATGAGCAGGTCGTAAAAAAAACAACAAAAACTTCCTTAGTGGCTTGTTGAAGATACTGTTCATACAAGATTGGAAAGTGGTAGGGGCATTGGTTAGCCCAAACGACATGATCAAAAATTCAAAGTGTCCATAATGGCATCAAAATGTTGTTTTTGTCACGTCTTCTTCTTGAACTCAGATGTGATGGTACCTTGATCTCAAATAAATCTTTCAAAAATAGACTGCGCCATGAAGTTCTTCTAGTAATTCGTTGATCCTGGGAATAGGGTACCTGTTTTTGATAGTTTTCTTGCTGAGAGCCTGATAGTCTTTTCAATTTCGTCCTTGAATTTCTGTGGGTCCCGATGGGGCATCGTGATCATAGGCTTAGCTCCCTCTTCGAGTTCTGTAGTGTGCTTGAATCCTCTCTTGGGGGGCAATCTTGGAGGAATGTCACCAAACACTAAAGCATGTTGGTTTATTATTTGTTGAATATCTGCCCTGTACTGCGTTTTATTGTTGTTGAGAATCTTTTGGCTCATGATCCTGCAGTGTGCCGCGTATGCAACATCTCCGCCTGAAGATAGCCTCCATTCTTCTAGCTGAAACGCCCTGTGGGCTGCCATGTGCCATGCCCCTCAGAACTAATTTGCTAGCCATTAGGAGCTTTAAACTCCATTTCCAGTACTTGATAGTCCATTGTGTGCTCTCTCAAAGAATACAACCATTGAACCCCCAACACCATATTGATGACTGTGATATCTATCACATAAAAATCACTAGTAAAAGTATAATTACTGAGTGTTATGCTCAAACCTGGTATCATTCAAGTGCAATTCAAATTGTATCCATCTACAACTATTACATCCAGGTCTTCAAATTCTTCAGTGGGAAGTACTCTTTTTGCCACTAGTGTTGCATCAATGAAATTATGTGTGGGTCCTCCATCAATAAATGCTGTGATGCATTGCCCTTTGACAACTTCCCTAACCTCAAAGGGGTAATATTTGGGTGTGTCGGAAAGGGTTGCAATTTTGATTTGTGGTCAAGGCTTCTTCTCTCCGTTGGCCTTTTCCCTTTCTTTCGCTTCTTCTTGCGGTGGTCCTTTGTTGGAATTAGTAGTCTTTCTTCTTCCTTTCCTTGTTGTGGTGATTCTTCTTTAGCATTTGAGATGAGCTCTTCTTCTTCTTCCTCATCATTAGAGGCTACTTCTATGTAGTAATTTTCCCTTTGCCCATGTAGCGATGTCCTGGTTCCCATGGCTCCCTACATCTGAAACATAGCTTCGTTCTCCTAAGTTTACTTAGGGTTTCCTCATCCAACCTGTCTCTTCGAGGTCTATCATGTTGGAATGATCTTCTTTCCTTATCCTTCAGGGGAATAATAAGCTTGTGTGAAACCTTCGACTTGATTGATGCATTTCCCATATCTCGAGTCTTTTTGATGGCCTTTTGAAGTGTCGTAGGATTGAATGCCTTGACCCAACCCTGTAGAGGTTCAACTAAGGCCTCTTTAAAGAGCATGACTAACCTTTCCTGAGATATATTTGTGACCTTGACAACGATCTGCTCAAATTTTGTAATGAATTCCTTTGACGATCTTGTATGTTTTATTAATTACAATTCCTTGAAATGTATGTCTGGATGCTTCCAATTGAATCTGTCTATCAATTGTTGAGTGAAGTCTTTGTAAGAAGCAATATTTGCATGTCCCAGAGTCACCAGTCCATGATACCATTACTCATGGGCTTCCCCTTCCAGATGTAATGTGGCGAATTGGATTGCATCTGTTATTGACATTGGATTGAGCCTGAATTAGGTGTCTAGTTTCTACACCCAAGATCTTGTTGAAATCTTAGATGATCTATCAAATGAAGGTAGAGGAAGTCTACTCACCTTGCATGCCATTTCTCCATTGCACTACCCCCAGAGTCTATTCTTGTACCTAAAGTTGTTGTATTCGTTAAAGGTCATAACTGCTCGAGTGTTCTCATCCAATCCCGCATAGTCCTGAATATACGCATTAAGAAATTTATTCAGATCAATTGCTTCTTGGGATGTCACCCCTTGATTGTTTGTGAATTGGGGAAGTAATGACCGACTGCTCCTTCTGTTGTTTGCATGGTTATTAGGCAAACCAGGATTATGATTACCACTACCTTCACTAGTGGTTCTGTCGTTGGCAACAACATTTTGTTGTCCTGTGAGATGAGCAATTAGTTGGGCATGTTGTTGTTGTCTTTGAGGCAAAACTTGTACAATCTCCTGCTACCCTTGAATCATATGTTTCCCTTACTGTTGCAACTGCTGGTTCATTTGATGTTGTCCATGGAGTAATTCATTCAATAGAATACTAAGGTTGTGTTCTCCTTGCCTTGCTCTATCCCCCATGGCTGAACAATAAGTACCCTTCTTTCTTCTTACAGTGACGCTGCTTGTATTTGCAGGAAGCATACAAGGCTCATATACTCACAGGTGGCAGGATGCTAACGCTTTGATACCACTGTAATGAATTAGGGAAATTTGTCCTAGTATTCCTTGTAGCAAATTGTCCCTTGAACATACAAACATTGTTTGATGGAACAATAAAGTTTAAACAGTTCAACATCCTTCCTTTTTCCAACATTGATATAAATAGTGGCAACATATATATATATATATTCCAAAATAGAATCATACATTCAATACAGATTCCAACTTCAAACAGTTCAACTACAAGATCAAAGGCCCTAACCGGTACCAAATGAAAATACAATCTGGAAGTTTAATTCAGGTTATTCTAGATATAAAATTATTCGCTATACTAGATACTACAGGTCACAACTTCCATCTATTTAGCAAACACGATCTTTATTCCAATTCAGTGCTCCGTGAGGGTTTTCTAATGGTGCTACTCTCCTTCAAGTCACACGAAAACTTCTGTTCCTTCAAATTGTGTTCGATTCATGCCTGCATCCAACTCTTGTTTCAAATCTAAGCTTAAAACTGATCTTGACTCCCTTAGAAACCCTAAGATAGAAGCCCACGAACTTTTTCAGGGTAATCCACACCTTAGACGGGACATTTATTACTATTGCACATGCGGGGGTCAATAAATCAGCTTCCAGATGCCTCACAAGGGTTTCTTTTTATCTGGACTTCATTCTAGAAAGAAATCGCCCACTGAACTGTTACAAAATTCTTACCCCTTTTGCTATCTTGCAAAACAATTGCCTATAACTAGAACCAGAATCAAGTCAACTAAAGACCTTGGCGTTTGAAGTGGATAGGTCCCGCGGTCAGAACAAGGAGAATTTTGCTGTCTTAAAGATCACTTTGTGGCGTAACAGAGCTCGCTGCCTTCTCAGAGTTATCATTGTGCCAAAACATAGATTAATCTCCCAAGAATTCATTGCCTCAGACAAAAACTTTGCCAAGAACAAAGAGGAATTATAAAAGGATGTCAACTGGGATGGAATCTGTCACCACCGAAATTTTCATGAGAGAGAAGGGGTCTAAAAAACCCTAATGCTCAAGAACAAATGATTTGATCACACTTGATGATCCAAAATTATTTCATTCGTCTCATATTCATAGATTTCATAGAGGGGCTTTTCTTTTAAAAGGATTGGGTAATCTTTAGTCGAAGCCCCAATTTTGGGTTTCTTTGCCCAGCTGCCCCAAAACTTGCCAAACAGTGGAAAAGTTTTGGGGTTTTTCCCCTTCTTGGAGGACTATAGCCTACGGGGATTGATAGGCTACGTCGTCCCATTTGTCCTCAATTCGTAGAGGCCGTTACCGTCTCTTTTACTATGTTGATTGAAAGGGTACATGGTTAAGTATGAAAAGTTGAATTGCTGAAATATGAAAACAAATGTTTGGGAGAGTGTCTCAAAAAAGAAAATATATATAGAGAAAAACATGTAATATTTGTAATGGTAATTTACAACGACAGACAAAGCAAACATAGCCAAAAGCACACAGAAAATTACTCAAACATCAGAACACCATTTTGAAGCCAAAAATTGCGTTGTTGAGCCATTTTAGTATAATAAGAAGAGGGTACAATGAGGTGTTGGAGAGAGTGCACTTGGGCTTGCTCAAGGCAAGCTAGCTAAACCCAAATGAACAATAGGAAATCCCTCACAAATTTGTTGTTGCTCTCTCCTGGCTCTACGCTGAAACTACTTAGAAAATATGTTGCTGGTTGCAAAGAACTACTACTAGGGCCTTCTCAGATGTTCAGAAAATTAACCCGGGCTCTCCACCAATAACCCACAAAAGTGCACGAAGGAATTGGCCAAATGGTGACCTTGGAATTTCGACACTAGCTCCTGTAGTTGCTGGCTAAGTTGGGGACCCTATTTGACCCCTCAAATCTGTCCAGGTTTTTTTTCGAAATTAATCTTAGCCTCTCCTCAATAAACCCAGAAAAATCGAGAAAGAGTTTGTCCTAGTTTTGACGCTCCAAAATTGACCCCCAAATGCTTGCCCCCTCCACAAGCAGAAGATGTAACTTGAAGCAAATGCTGCGTTTGTTGTTTAGCCAAAATGCTAGAAAAGCCCCCATAACACTTCCCTAGACTCCACCTCAAGTTTCAACCCCTAACTCTCTTCACTCCACAACCTCCAAGCGTGCATCCTCTAAGAACTGCGCAGTCCCTGTGTTGTTATTGCCAATCCTCTCCACAAACTCGCACTCTCCATTGTTGGTGCAAATTGGTATAGATACGACTCCCTCCTTGGGCTGACACTCGAAGTCCACCGAAGCTAGGGTTGAGATATCTGCTCAGAGACACTCGTGTGCTGAACAACACTGCAGACTTGGCTTCAGCTCAAGCGAGTTATGTCAAAGACACAATTTCTGAATAGATGAATGAATGACCCAAATCGAGTGCCTCTTGCTCTATTTATCAAATAACCTCCAAGATGCCCATGTGGGCCCAACTCAACTTTCCCCACCAACTTCGCTCCAATGAGAGTGTCTTCCAAATGTGGGCTATAATTCTCCATGGGGTGGCCCCCATGCTCCACTAGAGCCACAATATTTCCCTTCCTTCCTAATGTTTGGTTCATCACTTAATCCCAAAATTCATGTGGGACCTTTGAACCCACATCTCCTAAGTGGAAACATGAAATAAGGCAAAATTGGGTAAAATTGATAAGTGGGAATATCACAGTCCTCTCCGCCAAAACGTTGCTTGTCCTCAAGCAATTACCGAACAATGCTCTCTCTAGTTGTTGCTCCCCATTGTCACTGCAAAAATGTGCCAGGGTCCCAGATGCGCCACTGATTCATCCCTGACCTCTGCACTGTCCTGACATGAAAGAATCCCTCAATACCAGGATCCCAGACCATCCTGTCCCACTTGGAGCTCCCCTCGCTCCACTCACTATGCTGCCTGGTATAAGTATCATAAGTTCCCTGTATACCATCAATGAGTAGCTAAGTTACTGGAAACGTCCCTCCAAAACCCCAAAAACATCATTCGGCATTTTGGAAACGGAAATGCCATGGAAATGACAAAGAAACATTTCAATTATTTGGAAACACAAGATCATATTTCTGAAATGTTTCCATTTTTTTGGAAACACGAAATCCGATTTCTGAAATGTTTCGGGCATTTTTAAGGGTTTTAGATTCGTTTCCAGAGTTTCCTGACTTGGATATGATGTTGAATGCCATGTCTCATACGACTTTGTTTGACGAGGAGGCACCAATAATTGCGCCTTCAAGTGGACATGGCAACAATGCTCCCAGTCATGGAGATGATCCAAATGATGATGTGGATCTTAATTACATGGTTGAAGACATATTTGATGATGTTTAAATGTAATTTATGATGATGTTTTAAACTTTTGAACAATGAACATTGAATACCATAATATGTCATATGATAGTAGACTGCCAGTCATAGTTCATTTTGTAATTTGGATTATGTAGTGTGCATATAAAATTATTTATTTTAGTGATGATGTTGATTATTGAAATTGGAAACAAAAACTTGATGATATGTTGAATGTTATGATAATCACTATTGATGATGACAATGTTTATGTTGAATTGATGATGATGATTTGTTTGTGGATTTCATGATGATGATTATGTATTTTTAAATATAGAATTTTGATTCTAAAATATGAATGGTAATATGAAAGTTTTATTTTGGTGTATGTATATATAATATATATATATATATATACCATTTCCTTGCCGTGTCATATCCATATTTTTTGAAAATTTGCCGTATCTGTTTCGAACTCCGTTTCCGTATCCATTTTAGTGCAACTTATATGAGTAGGGGATCATGATAATCTGACACTATGGCCAACTCCTCGTGAAGTTGTCCGACCACATAGGCCATCTCATGCACTCCAGGAGTATACTCTCGAAGATACCATCGAATCCCTGTAGAGATAACATCTCGCTCACGTGGGCTTCTCTTGATATCATCCTATTGGCCCACCTGCCATGCTAATGAAGTTCCGCATGCCATCAACGAGTCACCAAAATCAGCTCATTCCCAAGGGTAGTTGTACTGCCAAGTCCTATGATGCGCGGATCCCACGCTAGTCTAAAAAGGGTGCCACTATGCTGTCGCTGCGCAACTCTGATCATGACAGTCTATCCCTTGTGCTCAAGTTGTATCCACCTCTCCTGGGACCCGACGACTTAACATCTATGGAGTCCCAATGCATCTGGACCAAGCACCTCCATGATGTCGCCTCCTACCCATCCAACACTCATCTTGATCCGTAGCGATAACAAGGAAAACCAACCTTGCCATGCAATCAAGGCTTCAACGCTCTGCCACATGTCAAACCAAGGGTGAGCTAGGTTATCCCTTGTCCTGATCCCACTCACCACGAAGCAAAGTGTCCAATCGACCAACCAAACCCTTGAATCCCACAGCCAGAACGACTGTGGCATAGTCATGACAGCTGATGGAACCAACCTGTACCGTGTCTTAGGTCCCTTCGTGCAATCAATATTTGAACTCCATACATCACGAACCAATCTGGTGCATGTGGCACAACCCTGTGCCGGCCATACCACACAGTGGGATTTGTCATCCTGCCTACTAAAAGTGCTCCCCAATACTGCCTAGAGTCTAAACATTTGTTTGTAAGCAAGGTCCATCAACTGCTATAGATGCTCCAGAGAAACCTCAGAATGTCTCACCAAAAGGGAATCATGTATCACCTTGAGTGTGGGCTCAAGGGTGTTGCAAGTGCTACCTCTGCAGGAGATCGGACTATCCCTGAGCCTGCATCCACCAAATCACGTCCTGACCATATGCCACAACTTGAAAGCCTCTCTCGCAATGCACTGTATCCCATCCAACTGCCTCAGATGAACCTCATGGGTCCTGTTGCTTGTGATGAGAGCATAAAGAGATGATATCCAAGTCCCCTGTGTTAGTGTGCAATACTGGAGAGTGATAAATGGAAGTTAATGATCAGCCCTGTGATCAACTTGCTCTCCAAATCTGAGTTGTGCCAAACCCAATGGTGTGCGTGATGCCCTCATCAGGATATCTCTATGGTGACAACACTCTGACAACATGTTGTGCATCATCTTGCTCGTCTGCACACAAGAACGTACCCCTACACACCTTTGCATAACAATGAACTCCGTGGCACAACTCCATGCCCCCTTGGATACCAACGCTCAATGCCATGCCCCCATGTACCATAGGGAATTCCATATGTGCCCATGCAACCACCACGCTGTTAGTACACTTGCCACGAAGTGATCTACACCTCCTTATTTGCCCTGGTAATCTTGAGCGGCCTAACTCCACACTTGCTAGAGGGGATATCTTTGCTGTGTCGATCCTCAGTGACTCTTGTTCTCAATACCCTAATGGGAGAACATGTTCTCCATACAATCCCTGGTTCGGTGGCCTACCCATGCCACCTCCTCCCACTAGGTCCTGCTAGAGAATGCTAATCATCTTGTGACCCCATGAGCAAACAACATGCCAATACAATCCATGGAGCTTGCTCACAAATCTACTGTCTGTTAATGCCGACTGGAATTCCCCTAGGGAAGCTATGTGCTTAGTCACTGGGTTGACTACCTCATCAATGCCATAGCCATCCCATATGTTTGATATGAGATAGGGAGCTTCACGTGGATCCCAATGCCAACCTGGGCCTCTAGTGCCCTCGGTGTCTAAGAGTTCCCATTGAGCTTTACTCTAGGCTATGACCATCTCCATGAGTCCAGTCCACTCCACCGGGTACCAACTCAGATTCTCTCGCCATCCAACCCTAAGAGAGGGATTAGATGCATGAACTCCCACACATAGAACAACCCTGACATGCAGATGTTGCAACTTGTGCAACTCCGTTCGTCTCATCTTGCTATCCAGGTCAACCCATGAGATCTGATGAGGTAGCTCCGTTTCCTTCTCCAATGGGAAAAGGTGACCTAATAATGCTGCTAACCTGGTCATCCCCTTTGTTATGTCTACCCAACTCCGCCTCTCTCAATCCAATGCATAGGGGTAGGCTGATAACGCTGTGGATCCTATCAGTGTGCCTCTGAAGCGAACTGCGCTGGAATCCTCGCGTATGGTCTCTATGCTGCCCCTTATCAATGGCTAGCCCAAAGGATGGCTGCACATCCTCCTCCATCATGGGCTTGACATGAGTCTCCAACTTCTCCTCCATAGACAACCCAACATGCAATGCATGCTCATCAGTTAGCTGTAGGTGGCTGCCGTTCTGAAGCTCTGTCATAGACCAAAATGCTTCATCAATGGATACCTCATAAATGGATGTGTGCTAAACCGTCTCCTGTCCTCCAATCTGTCTATTAGGGCTACCAAAGGAAACTCCAACAGGGGTGACTCTTGCG
Source organism: Pinus taeda (assembly GCA_000404065.3). NCBI lineage: Eukaryota > Viridiplantae > Streptophyta > Pinopsida > Pinales > Pinaceae > Pinus > Pinus taeda. Next base: position 158,081 of record APFE031351495.1, on the reverse strand, counting down.
TCACACTAGATGTATCCTCGTGCTCCTCCTGCGTGCCATTAGCCTCATGCTTAGCTGGTTGGAACACATCTAGATGAACTCCCTCTTCTAGGGGTAGGTTCTCTCTCATCTCCTCACTACCTCTGCCTCCCGTCTTGGTCTCTGTAGTATTGCTACTAGTGTTTTGTTCAACAACCATGCTCCTCTTATTTCCTTCATCTGCAGGTCGACAACCATTGTTTCTTCTCTGCCTTTGCTGACAACATCCTTCAAGAAGCCTCGCTAATCTCTCGATGCTCCTGGTAACATTTTCGAATTTCTCATGCTGAGACATTTTTGGGCATAAGTTCAATTTGGAGAATAATGTGGGACTCGTGTTTTAGCCTCTGGAATTCTAGTCCCGAATAATACTTGAGCATTTGTGATTTAGACCCACAACTGGCCAAAATCATCCTTTGATACCATTGAAATATTCCTAATGGAAATTTACAATGATAGACAAAGCAAACATAGCCAAAAACACACAGAAAATTACTCAAACATTAGAATACCATTCTAAAGACAAAAACTGCACTGTTGAGCCATTTTATTATAATAAGAAGAGGGTACAATGAGGTGCTGAAAAGAGTGCACGTAGGCTTGCTCAAGGCAAGCTAGCTAAACCCAAATGAACAATAAGAAATCCCTCTCAAATTTGTTGTTGCTCTCTCCTGTCTCTGCGCTAAAACTACCCAGAAAATATGCAGCTGGTTGCAAATAACTGCTACTAGGGCCTCCTCGGATGCTCAGAAAACTCTGGGAAATTAACCTCGGGCTCTCCACCAATAACCCACAAAAAACAATGAAGGAATTGGCCGAATGTTGACCTTGGAATTTCGGCCCAATTTTCCCCTAGCTCCTTTAGCTACTAGCTGAGTTGGGGCCCCTGTTTGACCTCTGAAATCTTCCCAGATAATTCTGCCAGATTAATCTTGGCCTCTCCTCAATAAACCCAGAAAGGGTGTCCTAGTTTTGACGCTCCAAAATTGACCCCCAAATGCTTGGCCCTCCTTCACAAGTAGAAGATGTAACTTGAAGCAAATGCTGCGTTTGTTGCTTCGCCAAAATGCTAGAAAAGCCCCCATAACACTTCCGCGGACTCCACCTCAAGTTTAAGCCCCTAACTCTCTTCACTCCACAACGTCCAAGCGTGCCTCCTCTAAGAACTGCGTAGTCCCCGTGCTGTTGTTGCCAGTCCTTTCCACAAACTCGCACTCCTCGTTGCTGGTAGGAACTTGTATAGGTAGGACTCCCTCCTTGGGTTGGCACTCGAAGTCCACCAAAGCAAGGGTTGAGATCTCTGTTTGGAGACACTCGTGTGCTGAACAATGCTGCTGACTTGGCTTCAACTCAAGTGTGCTATGTCAAAGACAATTTCTGAATAGATGAATGAATGATCCAAATAAGTGCTTCTTGCTCTATTTATCAAAGAGCCTCTGAGATGCCCATGTGGGCCCAGCTTGACTTTCCCCACCAACTTCGCTCTAATGAAAGTGTCTTCCACATGTGGGCCGTAATTCTCCATGGGGTGGCCCCCACACTCCACTAGAGCCGCAATATTTCCCTTCCTTCCTAATGTTTGGGCCCCCACTTAATCCCAAAATTCATGTGGGACCTTTGAACCCACATCTCTTGAGTGCAAACATGAAATACGACAGAATTCGGCAAGATTGATATTTCCATTAGTAATATTGCTAAGTGGGAATATCACAAAACAACAGTAGTCATGAACATTTTTTGTAGCAAAAGTCAGTTCAGAACTGGAGCTAAGTTTTTGTCTTTTCGGTTAAGAACTTCCACTACATCTGAAATATAATTTTATTTAAAACTGCAAATAAAAACCAATCTTTTTATGTTTACTTCGTGTGGGAATGCTTTGGATGTGGAATCCAGGAAAATACCCTGAATATTGGATATTCGTTTTCAGTCATTGCTAGAAATGCCGGCCAAATTTTAGTCATATTTCGAAATGTTTTAAAGAGTAAACGAAACATATTTTTCTACCAACGAGTGAATGAGAATACTAATTGATTTTCAAAGTTTTCTATTTGCCAGGCTCTTAATTGCAATCAATAGGTCAATGCTTGTTTTAGTTTCTATTGAAGTTGCTGAAATGTTTCAAACTGGAATTTTAATTCGGGCTGTGGTCTTGGTAGTGCGATTGTTTCTGTGTATGTACAATTACTATTTGGATCATTTGAAATTTGTCCAAATTGGTTATTAATACTTAATGCTTGGCATAACATTTGCAGCTTCTCTTGTTGCTTTGGTTGTGGCAAGAGATTGTGCACTTGTGGGAGGTGCATTCTATAAAAGAGCTGATTCTATGGGTTGGGAAGTAAGTTATTTTTCTTGTATTCCCTTTTTATATATTTACTTGTATTTTGAGCTCTTCGTGAAACAGAGTTCATTTTGACCTTTTGAAGGACAAAATCAATTCCATGACGCATGAGGCAGCCTGTTTTGGTATTTTACGTGGCATCTTATGATTTCGTCTCTCGAATTTGGAATTAAAATTGCTGTTTTTCTTTATCAATTGATGTGTGTTATGCTATGCCTAGGGTCCAGAATATGTTATCTAAGGTCCTTGAGAAGGTGTGTAAAAATGATGTTACGTGCACACTTTTTAAAATATTTTTTGGGAGTGTACATATCTTGGGATTTGTTCTATTTATTGGGTTGAAGGTAGCAACCAGATGGGTTGAATAGTGTTACTTCTAAGAACATTTTAGGTTAGGAGAGTTTTCAGATGGTGTTAAGGATATAATTCATAAATACATTTCAAGGTATGAGATACTTATATGGAACAAGGTATGTATGAGATACAATTTGATTGAGTTACAGGAAAATAAAATGTTTTATGAACATGCTACATAATTAAAGAGGATAATATGAATCAACATAGTTCATTCATGCATGGATAATCAATATGTTGATTCATTTAGATTCACAAATATTAAAATATCAAAGTTGCTAATAACTCAGATTGGTCAAGCAGTCAAAATGTAGTATCAAGTCCTATTTCTTGTATTTCGAATCGAGTACAATGTTTTGCATTATCCATTAATGTTGGTCAGGCTATGCTTAGGGGAAGGTGAATAAAAGTGATAATAGATGCTGACATTTTTCAACATTGTTTGGGGGTATAGATATCTTGGGATTTGCTCTATTTGTTGGGTTGAAGCTATAACAATTAGATGAATGAATATTGATGCCTGTAAGAACATTTTAGGTTAGGAGAAATTTTAGATGGTGTTAAAAGTATTAGTATTTTTCAAGGCATGAGATACACATATGGAACTAGGTGTGTGTGAGATACACATTGTCTGAGTTATATAAAAAGGAAATGATTTGCTTATTTGCAAAAAGTTCTAAAAGGTATGAAGCTACATAATTTAAAGAGAATAAGGTGTGGGTCAGATGAGGAGACACAATGGAAGAAGGCCTAGTATATTTCTTTGATCAAGAGGAATGGGCATTCCAAAGGTCTATTTTCGTGAGAAGGGATGAACTAATAGAGGCTTGGAAAGGCTCCAAGGGCTTTAGCAAAGATTGCAGGATAGAGAAACCTCTAATTCTAGAATAGGTCTAGTCTAAATCTGAGGGTAAGGGCTTGGTAAATGAGGAGGTACTTTCCATTATGAAGGAACGACCTATAGTTTGCTAGTACAAATGCTTTATGAAGTCAATGAATGCTACCCCACTTGGAAGGCTGGCATGATAGATTAAGTGATGGATCTATCATATCACTATATCTCATTGCTATATCTAGATCTTGAAGAACTAGGCAAGAAATGTAACACAAAGGAAGTTGAAGGTAATCTTGGACTAGGGTTGGGAAAATTGTCATGGGAAGAGTTGGCTAATGGAAGTTGTTGGGTTCATGCACTAGTGACCTAGTGCAAAACTCTAATCGAGGAAAGAGCCCCTATAAGAGGAAGTGTTTGAAGAGGTGCAAGGAGAGGGTTAGTTTGGTTATGGGAGAGGATGTGGATCTAGATGACATTACAACCCTAATGAGCATTGCCATTACAAATCAATTCATTGGAAAATTGATTTTGAAAGGTTGGATAAAGAGGTCGATGGAGTGATTGGCTAGGTTTCCTAGGCTACATGCCCAAATACCACACTCTAATAAGTTTTTGGATTTCTTTTGATCTCTATTTGGAATTCGATATGGAAAAGCTATTACACAAGAAATAGATTTGGGCTCGATGTTTTGGGACATTCATAAATGGAAACCAGGGTTTCACTCTAAGAAAGAACCAATGTATATGTAGCCTATTTAGGTTAAACTCCTAGGCTTGTTAATGGAAATGTTGAGTGAGAAACTCTTAGAAATAATAAATGGAATTGGAACTTTTATAGGATTGGAAGATGGGTTTCATTTAAAAATTGATAGAAGAGTAATTGAAATATTGGTTGAAATTGCTTTAAGAGAAGGGTTTGTAAAAGAATTGGAAATTAGATGGGGGAAGGGCAATTTGTGAAAACCCTAGACTATTTCAATATTCCTTTCAGGTGCTCATAGTGCCATGAAATAGGCCACTTTTGGAAGGAATCCATAGACCCTAAAGAGAAAAAAGTATGGGAAGTATAAAATAAGCCAGGAAATTCTCCGGAGTCCTAACGCCACTAAGGAAAAGGCTATCCTAGGTGATCCGAAAGAAGTCTCGTGGTCAATTTCAGAAGGGACAGGTTTGAAATTTATGTAAGTAGATGAAGTAGAAGTAAGGAATCATAACCAATCATCTGAAGAAGTAATTATTATGGATGTACACTATCGGTATTTAGGAAAGGGTTGTGTGAAGGTTGGGAAAATTCAAAGCATTAATAAATGGTGTGAGCACTTCTACGATGCCTCTGTTTCTTAGTCCCTTTTGAATTTTAATAACCTTAATGAAATAATAGCCCCTAACTCTAGCTATTTTTTGGTCTGGAAAAAATGGTTCAATACCTAGAAGGAACACCTGATAGCCTAGCTGTAATATATCTCTCATGTTAGACTTTCATAAGAAGGAACTTGTTAGCAAAGCTTCTCCTAAGATTACCTTAGACACCTCTCTATCCCAAACTTTTGAGGAATGTTCCATGGAAGCTGACAGGGTGTATGGCTGTAGATATAACCTAAGATCTAGAAGACAATTCTATAATGTCCTATGATAATTTTTCTTTAGGATTTCAGAACTGGTTAGGGTTATTGCCTTTCAACACAATAGAAGAACATATATTCATTCAACAAACATTTATTACACAATTGATATCATCTTGCCCTAAACAAGATTTTCACAGTAATCCAATTAGGTCATGTTATTCTAGGGCTGTTTGCCCAACAATAACTGAGTATATCCAATTCTCAATACAATACCAATTCATATGGTCAACAAATCCATTATCAATATAATTTATAGTGATGCTATAATTTTCCTAATGACTTGCTACTACTGTCTTCTCTTATTATGCTATTACAACTTATTACACAGGTACCCAACGATTCTGATTTTATCCGCAGATATGGTTCTGGGATGGCTGATCCCTATATCTCCTTGCGTGTTTATGCCTGAATTGAGTAGGGTTCGATCTCTTAAGCTTCAGAGCTAGCTGTAGTAGTTGATGGAACTAGTGCAATTCATATTGTGGTATGCCTAAGTCTCCTGATGCCACCTGCAGAGATTCCCACTATAATCACTCGCAGACTGGAACAACTTCAGATGTGATCGTGCTGCTGGGTTGAAAACAGACCTAATCACCTGCAGATTAAATTCATATGCTAGAACATTTCTATATACTGTCTCAGGACAGATCTTGGTATCCTAGATGGACCTCCGTTTGGTGACCAATCCTCCTGGGCTTTAATCTTCAGCCTACTCCAGCTCTCTTTTTGATCTCAGTGTGGATTCGACTGACCTGGGAAGACCTTCTCTCAACTTAGACTTAATTCAAATGGATTCAAGCTTCTGGTTCTTGGATCTGTTCCACAAATTCGGCCTCAATACTTGTTTAAAGATAATGTTTAGACCTAGAATACCTCAATCTTCTTTAGAAATGGATTCTTCTGTTATAGAATTTCGTCTTGCAAGATTTCAAGCCTCAGGGAACTTCAATGATGATCTCAAAGGAATTCGTCTACTTTCAGCTGAACTGATTGACCTTGTCACAAATTCTTTCCACTAAGAATTCCTTCACTGCTTCTTGTGTGTAGAAAACTCTGTTGCCAGAACAAAATAGAAAAAAGAAAAGAAAATAAGACCAACTAGGGTGGAATCTTTCACCACCAAAATTAGTAGGGTGAAGGGGTCTTAAAATCCCTAGAGCCTCAGTCTCAACAAAATAAAGACAATTAATTCAATCCAATGATGCCTCAAATGAATCCAACCTCCTTGTTTTTATAGATTTCTTTGAGGGGATTTTCTCCTGAATTAATTGAGTGAAATTCACATCAAACCCCAACTTTGGGCTTTCTTGCCCCAGTCGCCCCAAATTTGCCCAAACATATGGGTTTTTGGGGTTTTCCCCTTTATCAAGGACTATAGCCTACGGGGATCGATAGGCTACTTCGTCCCTTGGGCCCATTAATCCCATGGGGATATTATAGTCCCCCCTTCCCAACATTGCTTGTCCTCAAGCAGTGGCATGTCTAGGTGTTGCATAAATTCCATACTGTCTGCAGTTTGTGGTATCAACTTTTCAGAAGTTTGATTCTGCAAATTTGTCTCTTCCCATTTCTTCTTCTTTCCTTGTTCTTTCTGTAATCTTGCCTACAGTTGCTCCGCTAAATCTTTCTTGTCAACATTGCAAATAATCTCATCCCTGTCACTTTCTCTTATGTACACAAACAGATACACATGAGAGTATTTGGTAAATTTAAATGGTGTGTTAATTAGTTGTGGACTGTTGATGAAGTCTGGATTGGGTTGAGGCAATTCCTCTTCACCACCAAATTGTTCCTCTTGTGCTTTCTTTTCTTTTTTCTTTGTGACTCTTTCATCATCAAACTTGTACCACTGATCTGAGAGAGTTGGTCTAATGAAAATGGAATAATAATAACTACCATGCACACCTCCACTGTGAACCAACGCACTATGAAGAGTATATAAATTGCATACACTTTTACCTGCATCTGGAGAAGGATATTCACCATTGTCTCTATCCAAGTCAAGTTGAAGTGGAAATTTGTATCGATCATTTATCTTGACCATTGTATCTCGCATGAAATCATGTTCAAATCGCTTCAAATGAAGTTGTAGTACAGGAGGAAAATCAAGGAAAAGAACACCCTTTCTTGCGTCTTGTAGTCCATACTGCTCCGTGTGATATTTGTTATCACCATCAAGTTCTTCAATATACTTGTCAAATGAACCATAGACATCTCGACAGCCTTTAACATCCAGCTGTAGACCAATTCGAAACACTGCAGCCGAAAAGACTACTGAATCTGTTGTCAAAATTGCACAATACATCCCTTGAAATTCCCGAGCCTTGATGCTTTTATTGTAGATCATTGAAGGGATTAAAACTTGACCTGTCATAGTGTCAGTTATGGGATCAAAGCATTTAACAAAGATAGCAGCAACCTCTGAAAGTAACACCCTATTGTCAGGGTTCCTTGTTTTTCCATGAAGATGCTACCAGGATATATTCGCACTAGAAAGTTCTTCCAGACCCTTATGATGTCGCTTTTTCATCATCTCATCAATTATAAAAGAAAGTAGGCCTTTTGGTCCATGTGCAACCAATTCTTGCAGTGCTAAATGATTTTTTTTACAATCATTGGAGCAGAACTATTCACCCTCTGAAAATTATTTTAAATTTTCCATGCCCTGGTCTCTTAAACAACCAGCATGGAACTCCTTCTCACATTGTCACAGAGCATAACAGTGCGATTCCCAAATGCCCATTTATTAAAATCATGAAGCCTACATAATACACATCCACCAACTGTTTTCTCTGGGGCATTGACAACACCTGTACAATGATTGGAAGGCTTTTCTTGAGACCCAAAAGATGCTCCCTTTCCATAAAGTTTTGGCTCTTTTCTAGCAGACAACTTTCTTCTTGTTCTTGAATGATGCTGACAATTAAGGTAACACCAATCACCCATCGAAATATGTTGCTCTCGAGCACAATCTGTGTGGAAGGCCCTTGGACAACCATCACAAAGAAGCAGATCCCCTCCATTGCCACATTCTGTGCAAATATCATCATTCTCATCACATGATTTTGTCTTAAAACTTCTTTGGCTTGCTTGAGAAAGTGCCACTACGTGTAATGACTACCCATCCGGAAGATAGATACTATTGTAAGGATTCCGCCTTGAGGATCAACCCACATGAGTTTCAAACTCAGAACACCTAGCCTCAATATTGCAGCAACTGCAACATATGCCAGATCCTAGTTTATATTCTTCTAGTAATCGCTGTCCTTTTACATAGTAGGCAAGCTTAGTTCCATTGGGCAAGCCATGCAAAGTCATATCTCTTTGTTGCATTCTAGATTGCACACTGGGCCTTCCTTGTACTTTTCTATCGAACACATCAATGTTACCAGACTCGGAATCGGCAATAAATCGGCGAGACAAAAGACCGAAGAGTTTTAATCGGGTCGCGAAAAAATCGGCAAAAAGTCGGTGAATTCATTAAACAAAAATATACACATATATTGAATTAAAAAAAAAACATTTTTCATTAATATTCGGTAAAGGCATGTCCAAATAATACATAATATCAATGAATGAATAAGTATCTCATATATGTGATGAGTCCAAACATGATCCAAAGTACTGAGCCTTGACTCCTAACCAGTGTCTACATAGAACCAGAAGCATATGCTTCTAAAAATTTACAAAAAACTGCATACTAATCAGAAAAAAATCAGTAACTAAGAGTCTAAGACACTTAAGAGTGAGAACTAGAAGCAATTCCTTCCACTCCTTCGCTTGCTTGACTCTCAAAGTTCTCCAAGTCATGAAGGCTTAAAAGAGGAGCCTCCTCTAATTGGACCCAATCTGCCGCATTTGTAGTTTGCAAATCTATCTCTTCAAGGTCGATTGGTGAATGATCCAAACCTGTCATTATCATGAGACATTGAAATGTGAATTAAAGTTTCACTTTGAAGTTTGGAGTTTGAACTTTAAAATACGAACTAGATTATGAAACCTTCAAATTCAAGCTCTCGAGTCTCACCTAGTATATGTTTGTTGTGAAGTCGTATATTGTAATGGACAAATACAAGGTCATTTAAGCGTTTCTGTGTCAATCAGTTGCGCTTGTTAGAATGTATTTTCTCAAACATGCTCCAGTTGTGCTCACAACTTGAAGCATTGCATACTTGGTTAAGATTCGAATGGCAAATCTCTTCAATTCTGGCTGATCACTACCAAAGTTTTGCCACCAAAGACCTAGCAAGTGGCAAGGGTTTGTGAGTAGAAGTACTAAATAGTAAAAACTTAAAAAGACAAGAAAATTTAATAAAACATTTAACATACAAAATAAAGTTTAAACAAATTTAATGAATTGATGAAGCCTTCAAGCTGGGTACCTAGCAACATCTTAGACCTTTATCTTGTAGCACTAGTATAGGCAAACAATTTAGATGGCCCTATAATCTTGTAGTTGGGAAACAACATGACTTTGAAATTCTGGATCAGGGAAGCACCTTTCCATGCATGTCATAAGTCCTCTGCCAACCTCCCCATCCTCATTAAATTTGCTCTTATCATAAAAATATTGTGGGTTTAAGAAGTACCCAGCAACATGTAAGGGGGAATGCAATCGCCTATCCCAACATGCATCTATAATGTCCCAAAGAGGCATATACTTTGTCTCATCATCCCCATATCTTCTTTTGATGGCCTCCTTTGTGAGATCCATCGCCTCATAAATGTAACCCATAGCGGGTTTGTCACCATCACCATCCTGAAAGTTCAAGCATTCAAATTTAAAGAAATATGAAACATTGTAAATAAAAAGAAGCTTGAAATGAAATTTAAAAAATGAAAAAGTTAAAAGACTTGAAGTACTTGAAAACTCTAACAAGGGACTCCGTCACATCAATAATCTCTTCGACATCTTTCTAGAAACCATCATTAAACACAAGTGCAACAATTTCAATGCCTTCAAGGGTCTTGGAATGTTTACATGCCATCCACTCAGGTCCCAAGAACATCCTCTTCAGATTTATCTTTTGCTCAACCACAGATTGCAAAGATATGAAATTTGTTGCAAATCTAGTCACTGCAGGTCGAACAATTTCTTTACCTTCAGTGTATTTTCTCATCGTGTTTAGGACAATAGTGTGGTTGTATAGGTATTTGGTTATGGATTTTGCCTTCTCCACAACCTCATGTATCCAATGAAGCTTACCAATGTCCTCAAGCATTAAATCTATGCAATGGGCAGCACAAGAGGTCCAAAAAATAGTGGGTTGTCTAATCTCAAAAAGTCTACCAATAGCCATATAATTAGCTGCATTATCGGTGACAATTTGTACAACATGTTCTTCTCCCACTTCTTGAATGACTTCCTCCATCATTTCACAGATAAGTTGGGCAGTCTTAACCTTGTCTGAAGCATTCGCTAATTTGAGAAACATTGTGCCTACGAGACAAGATACAAGAAAATTTATTGAAGTTCTATTCCTCTGATCTGTCCATCCATCCATCATGATGGTGCACCCAGTTTCTACCCATGACGAACGAAACTCAGCTAGCACAAGCATGACACCTTCAACACTCTCTAACGACAAATCTGTCCTCAGGCTCTTTGATGTAGGGGCTTTGAACCCTGGACCTACAACAACAACTGCATCAATTAGAGCTTGCCGATAAGGACTTCTGGCATAGTGGAAAGGTATGTCAGAATAGTACCAAAAGTAAGCAATGGCCTTCCTTGCCTTACTATGGATATTTTTTTTCCAACCAGTGGCATCCAAGGTAGGTTGGGAACAAGGTTTTGTGCGGGGAGCAAAAAAGGTGTTTATGTTTCCACCTCCAGTGTTGAAGGAAGGACTCATTTGGCCTTGAGTTTGACTTGGACTTGGAGGCATGTGTGTGAAACATGGGAATGACATTGAGAATTCAACAGAGGGAGGTGACAAGGGGGTAGTGGAAGGAAAACCGCTAACTCCAAGAGTTCCTATTTCACTATTTTTCTTTGCTTTCTTGGCATTATGCCGACGCAACATATCAATGGCCAAGGTTGCTTGGTGTTTGACATTATCATCAACCTTGTTGCAAAGACCTATATCATGGCCATTTATTTGTGCAAGGTGGAACTTGAATCTATAAATGCCTCCACTACATTTCGCTTTGCAAAATTTACAAAGGAGCTTGGGGTCTCCGAGAATCTTGTCACAATAAGCCCAAGCAAAGTCCTTCTCCCTCGACATTGTTGTTGTTTTAGACTTGTGTTTAATTTGTGGTTTCTGTTAAGATTTGGAGTCGTGGCTTCTATTTAATTTGTGGCTATTGTGAAAGACAATAAAAAATTAAATTTAAAAATGATCCAAAAATTTAAAATATGCTAGAAATCTAAAAAATTAAATGAAATCCCTTTTTGCTTAGTTATAAGAGGGTGCTCTGTCTATATTAAAAACCAATGAGGCATTTTAATTGTTTCATTTGTCTACTTTACATAATACTAGAGACCCTCTCTGAGAACATTTGCAGTCTACTCTAGGTTTTATGGAGGTGTGTTCGAGGTCACAATGACATGTTATCTGAAGGTATTTCGGGCTCTTTGTGAACACATTTAAGGACACTCGGAAGGCACTCTTTTATGATAAGTTCCCAATTTTACTTAGTAACTCTACTAGGAAGGGTTAGATCCCCCAACGGGGATGAAAATAAAGAAGCTACCCACAGAACCTGTAGACCTATAACCCACTTTGAAATAGAAGTTACCTAGATAGAGCTGACGAAGGATTTTGTGCGACTTCGTGGAACACTCAGGAAATTTCCATTTTGAAGCCCACTCCTTCGCCTAGAACCTATGTGGTGCTGCGTGCATGCTTTAGATAAGTTCTTTGGTCACGAAGATGGAGGATTACTAGATTAGGGCTACCCCATGGTTCACAGTGGAAACTAGAAAACCTGTCTGTCAGCAAACTTGCAAAGTCAACTGCGGCTTCTCTGCCTGTCTGTCTAGAAAGCTCTCTGTGGCGTCGTGGAATGCGGCTTCTTTCCGGTGTCTGTCTGGAAGCTCTCTGCGGCATCGTGGAATGCGGTTTCTCTGTGGCAACGAAGTGAACAATGAAATCAGAAACTGGTGGTAGCGAAATGAAAACCCGATAGAGTGACAATCCTAAACTGGCGGGACTCGGGAAAAAACGTGAAAATCAGCCTAATTGCAGACTTGCAAGTCAAAGTCACGTTGACCACGAGTCAAACTTGGTCAACGCGATTTGACTCACAGAGTTGACTCTGCTCGTTTGAAGGCCGAGCTGATTTTAAATCGTGAGTACTGGCGAGTACTCGACGATTCCAGTTACACTGCGACATATTAGGAGATGTTAATTTGGTAGCTCAGTGACAAATTCCAATCTTGGGACTAGATTCCTCTTTTCGAGACAACCAATTTTCACTTTTGAAGGACTCAATTTGGATAAAGGAAAGTGTATTTTTGAATTGAAGCCCACAATGTCATTTGATCAGGTCGGCCCTAACAAGAAATTGGTGACCCTTGGAAGCCTATAAATACAAGTGACCTCAAGCTCATTTGGACATCATCATCATCAAACATCTTCCTCTCTCTTTTCATTAGATTGGTTCGGACAACTCTGAAGTGTGGTTCATGGGTTTGGTTCATATAGGTATGAAATTGAAGGGTTCGAAGTTCCCACGTGTGAATAGGGCTTTTGGTTTCCAGCCGTAGGGTTGACACAAACATTTTTTGGTTATAACCACAGGCACGCAAGCTCATCTGTGCGGTTAGAGCATCTCAACCGCACACATAACTCTTCTTCCATGTGGTTGGGATGTAGGGTTTCAGCGTAAAAGTTAACCGTAGTTAGCCACAGATCAAGGAAGTTAAATCAGATTAGTATTGTTGCTGGGATCATATTTTTGATATTGTTTGGTTGATATTATTGGATATTTTTGTATGGGCTCATTTGTTGAAGTTTCTAAGTCTACCAGTTAGAAACCCTCCACACACTTTACTGATTTATTCCTACCTACTTGTTCCGTTACTTAGCAAGTTATTTGCAATGTAAATACTGAAAATAAACACTCGTGCATGCTCAACATATTACAGAGCAACAACTGAAGGAAACAAAAACAATCACACCAAATGACACCGTTATTTTTGGACCAATGTCCCCAGAAAAACCCAATGCAACTATTTGAGTGTTTTCTTATTAAGCAATTTCAAAGTACAATCTGGGTGCCAAATCTGGCTTACCCAACAAAGAATTTCCTTGGCAGTAGTACCTCTCAGTCCTAGACAAATTTTCCGGCTGAGACCTCGGATAAACCTTCCGGCAGCTCCTCAACTCCAATCTGCCCCAGAAACCCCACCGCTTGCCTTCCTGGAATGCGTCAACCCCTCTTTGCCCAGCATTGGCCCTGCGTCACCCTGAATGGGTTTGCGTTAGAGTCAAGAGGCCCTGCGTCAGCCTTCTGGCCCTCTGCGCTAGTAATGTTGGCCTCTCTGAACCTCTGCGCAACTCTCGGCTGCCTCTGCGTGGCCCTTCGTGAGCTTTGGCTGCTACTGCGTCACTCTCTCCGGCTACTGCGCTACTGTCCTAGCAATACCTCTGCCTCTCTGTCTTTGTACTCAATGCCCCTTAGCTGCAACTTCGATCACTGATTCTATCTTTCTTAGCAAACCCTGCTCTAGAGAATAGAATGACTGGTCATCTAGTGTGCTCTCCAAGTGACCCTCAAGCCTCCTCTTATACTTTTCTCGTTGACATATCAATGACCGCGATTAAGTCCCTAATCAACGGCTAAGATTTGATCTGGCTTGATCCATGTCTTTTGGACCATTCTAACACAGTTTTATATTAATCCACATTAATATTTTAATTTCCCCAAGTCTAAACTCAGGGACTCCATTAAAAATATTAATTATTTTAATATCTCCTGAATTGTTTAGAATCTGTCCAAACCCTTTCTGGGTATTGGAGATCTCATGTGCCCCAACCCTCCACCAAATTTCATGGCTAGAGCACATCTGATGCTACCCCGAATCAACACTCCCTCTTAGCGAGGATTGTGCTCTAGCAATACTCCTCACTGAGTATTACTCTTGTTGATTTGGGGTATCATCGGATGTGCTCTAGCCACGAAATTTGGTGGAGAGGTTGGGGCACATGGGATCTCCAATACCCAAAAAGGGTTTGGGCAGATTTTGAACAGATTAGGAGATATTAAAATAATTAATATTTTTAATGGAGTCCCTAAGTCTAAACTTAGGGAAAATAATATATTAATGTGTAT
>APFE031351495.1:95449-143067 GCA_000404065.3 Pinus taeda | reverse complement strand
GAGAGCAGTGCAACAGCCAAGGAGGGTGACGCAGAGCCAGCGAGTGCTCACGCAGGGCCACACAGAGGCAACCAAAAACTGTGCAGAGCACCAGAAGGGCCAGCGCAGCTGACCCAAAGGCTCCTAGAGCTGACGCAGGGCCTCCTGGGGCTGACGCAGGGCCAATGTGAGACAGAGAGGGGCTGACACTCTCTAGATTGGGCAAACACTGGGGTTGCAGGAGCATTTTTGTGCTGAGGAGCTGTCGAAGGGTTTTTTGGGGTTTCAGCCAAGAGATTTCTCTCAAACTATGAGGTATAGTTGCTAAGGAAATTATCTGTTGGGTAGGCCAGTTATGACACCCAAATTGTACTCTCATATTGCTTAATAAGAAAACACTCAGATAGCTGCACCAATTTTCCCGCATTGGGTTTTTCCGGGGACAATGGTCCAAAAATAATGGTGTCATGTGGTGTGTTTGTTCTTGTTTCTTTTAGTTGTTGATCTGTAATATGTTGAGCATGCACTAGTGTTTATTTTCATTATTTACTTTGTAAATAACTTGTTAAAGAAAAAATAACAAGTAGGTAGGAATAAATAAAAAAAAGTGCATGAAGGGTTTCTAAGTAAGGAAAATTAGAAACTTCAACATGGTATCAGAGCGTGATTGCAGATCATAGGAGGACTAAGAGATATCTGCCGAGTGGAGCAATAGCAATAAAAAACAGCTGTCCCGAGGAGACATAAGCTGTTTCTATCAGCGCAGAGGCCAATAAGTGTGACGTAGAGCCAGCCAGAGCCACACAGAAGAAGCCGGGAGCTGTGCAGAGTCTCAGAGAGGCCAGCGTTGCTGACGCGGAGGGCCAGAAGACTGACGCAGGACATCCCAGGGCTAACGTAGACCCATCTGGGGTGACGCAAAGCGAGCGTGAGGTAGAGAGGGGCTGACGCAGTTCACAGAGAGGCAGTTGTTGGAGTCTAGAAGGCAGCATAAATATTGCAGAGTGAAGCTTGTGAGGTACTATAGTTAGAACAGTACTTGACAGAGTAGGGCCAGAGGAGTTGTTACCGAGGGTTTCTAGCCAAGGAACCTGGATCAACAGTGCAGTTGCATGAGACGATCTCGACAAGCGGCAGAAGAATTTCCAGGAGGGAAATTAGGACTCAGAGGGAGTCCATAAGAGAATTTCCAGACGGGGAATAGAGACTCAGAGGAGTCGAACAGAGAACTTCCAAGATGGAAGTAGAGGAGCGTCATGGCACTACATAGGGTAAGGGATCAGGATAGACTAGACAGAGCATTGCACTTCGCGGTCTGGAAGGCCAGAATCTTATTAGTGCTTGACAGGAATCGTGTCAAGAACTTCGCCTTGAAGACGATAACTATCCTAGTTGACCAAAATGATAATGACAAGTATGAAGAGGCGATAGCGAGGGCCAAGTGCATTATCCTTGATGGGGTCAAGGATCATGTGGTACCACATATAACCGAGAAGGAAATGACAGTTGAGATGTGGGAGGCTCTCAAGAACCTGTACCAGCATACTTTTGTGCAAAGAAGAATGCTGCTCGAGAACCAGATGAGGTTGTATCAAGTGAAGAAGGGTCAATCAATTGACACCTTCCTCGGAGGACTGAATGAGGTCCGAGACCAGTTGACTGCTATAGGAGCGACACCGGATCGGGAGCTTATGGTGAGGACAACCCTGAATGATGTCTTAGAAGATTGGGAAGTGTTTGTCCAGAGTATCCTGGGCAGAGAGACTCTCCTACCTTGGGACGAGATGTGGGCAACTTTTCGCCAGGAAGAGATCAAACGACAGTCAAAGACAGGTAGCAGCAACAAAGGGATCAAGGTTTAGCAGGAGGAGGAGGATGTGGCCCTAGCATCTACTGGAAAGCAGGAGAAGCGAAAGAAGAAAGGCCTCTCCAAGATCAAGTGCTTCCACTGTGGGTAGATGGGTCATTATGCGACCCAGTGCCCAAGGAAGAAGAGTAAGGGAGAGTCTTCACAGACTAAGGCAACGCCAGCACGGGTAGATAAGGAAGTTTTGACAGACGATGATTGTGCCATGAATGCACACACACCACTTGAGCGGAAAAGGGGAGACATCGAGTTGTAGTTACGCAGACTACAAGTGATGAGGGGTAGGATCCTTGAGGTTACCAGCCTCTTGGATTAGACCGTGCTACGGGAGCCCCGACGAGTAGTAGGACTGGCTGAGTGGGTAGAGACAGATGCGGATGGAGCGGTAGAGAGAGCTACAGTGCAAGTGTCCCGAGACAACGCAGAGCTAGCAGGTTGTAGTAGTGCAAGAGGCACAAGAGTGTTGCACCAATGCAGGACGACACAGAGAGGTTTGCAACTGTGCGAGATGCAGGGAGTTGTTGCAGCAGTGTAGAGGTCAGAGAAGGAGCACTTGTCAGTGGTAGAGGGAGCCTCAACATTAGCGGGTGTCTCTAGCCCAATAGGGAGGTCAGTTGGGAAATCAGTTACTTCTCAGTAACTGAGTTGTAGTGCAGCAGTGGGCAGCACGATGCAGCATGATGAGAGGAGGTGTAGTGCAGATGTAGTGCTGGGAGAAAGGACTAGTAGTAACACGAATGTAGAGGGAGCTGTAGTACAGATGCAGTAGTGGCAGTGGCAGAACCATGGGCAGCAATACGGGATGCAGTAGTGCACAGGATGGTGGGCAAGAAGGCCTAGCATCAGCATAGGTATTGATGTCGGATGATCAAAGTAATACTCAGTAAGGAGTATTGCTAGAGCACAGTCCTCACTAAGAGGGAGTGTTGATTTGGGGCAACATCGGATGTGCTCTAGCCATGAAATTTGGTGGAGAGGTTGGGGTACATGAGATCTCCAATACCCAGAAGGGGTTTGGGCAGATTCTAAACAAATCAAAAGATATTAAAAGAATTAATATTTTTAATGGAGTCCCTAACTTGTCTAAACTTAGGGAAAATAAAATATTAATGTGTATTAATATGAATCTGTGTTAGAATGGTCCAAAAGAAATGGATCAAGCCAGATATATTCTTAGCCGTCGATTAGGGACTTAATCTCGGCCGTTGAGGTTTCAACATGAAAAGTATAAGAGGAGGCTTGAGGGTCACTTGGAGAATACACCAGATGATCAGTCTTTCTATTCTCTAGAGCGGGGTTTGCTAAGAGAGATAGAATCAATTATCGGGAGAGTAGCTGAGGGGCATTGAGTATAGAGAAACAAAGAAGGCAAAGATTGTGCCGGGAGAGCAGCGCAACAACCAAGGAGGGTGACACAGAGCCAGCAAGGGCTGACGCAGGGCCACGCAAAGGTAGCCAAGTACTCGTAGAGCACTAGAGGGGCCAGCACAACTGACCCAGAGGCTCCTAGAGTTGACACAGGGCCTCCTATGGCTGATGCAGGCCTAGAAAGGCTGACGCAGGGCCAACGTGAGACAGAGAGGGGTTGATGCAGTCCAGATTAGGTAGACGCCGGGGTTGCAGGAGCAGTTTTGTGCTGAGGAGCTGCCAGAAGGGTTTTCCGTGTTTCAACCAGGAGATTTCTCTCAAACTGTGAGGTATAGCTGCTAAGGAAATTCTTTGTTGGGTAGGCCAGTTATGACACCCATATTGTACTATGATATTGCTTAATAGGAAAACCCTCAGATAGCTGCACCGATTTTCCCGCATTGGGTTTTTCTGGGGACATTGGTCCAAAAATAATGGTGTCATGTGGTGTGTTTGTTCTTGTTTCTTTTAGTTGCTGATCTGTAATATGTTGAGCATGCACTGGGTTTTATTTTCAGTATTTACTTTGTAAATAACTTGTTAAAGAAAAATAACAAGTAGGTAGGAATAAATCAGAAAAAGTGCATGAAGGGTTTCTAAACTAAGTAAACTTAGAAACTTCAACAACAATGTGGTAGATAGAAATAGCACATCAGGATGCTGCTTCTCATTGGGGTTTGCTTCAATTTCATGGATGAGCAGGAAGTAGAAATCGATTGCTTTAAGCACCATCGTGGCCAAATATATTGTTGCTAATATGGCCTGTTGTGAAGCTGTCTGGCTGCGGAAGATCTTCAGTGAGCTATTTGAGCACGTACTGAATACCACCATGATCTATTGCGACAACCAGAGTGGGATTTGCCTTTCAGAGAATCCCGTGTTCCACGACTGCTCCGAGCATATTGATATCAGATACCACTTTATCCTGGGTACGTGGCAACGTGGAGCAATAAGGCTCCAACACATCAGGACTGATGAACAGATTGCTGACATTCTCACAAAGCCCTTGGGGAAGGTCAAATTCTTACCCTTTCAAGAGACTTAGAATCGTGGAAGGACCTTCCCATGAAGGTCCCTCTTGAGTTGGACATTGATCTCTGGGAGCTCCTGGGGATTTGGATACTTCTTGGAGCTATGAGTGACCATAGGGTGAGTGGTTCACCTTCCCCTACAGGTGCGTTGTGTACAGGGTGAGTGGTTCACCTTCCCCTATGATACCCCATGATGGTTGACATGTGTATACGGTGAGTGGTTCACCTTCCCCTACGATTGATGACATATGCATAGGATGAGTGGTTCACTCCTACGGATGCCCCTCCCCTACGATTGATGACATATGCATAGGATGAGTGGTTCACTCTTACGGATGCCCCAACATACATCCTACCCATGTAGTTTGAGTCTCATGGGAAGTACCTCTCATCTAGCCAATGAGTTGGGAAAAGTGGATAGGGACCATAGCACTACAGATGGATGCATCATGTACTGCCATACTCCCTATGTTTAGGATGCATGGTGTTCAACAACTTGATTTGGGATCAAGTCTGATTAGGGTTCTACCCCTGGACCGACTTCAGTTACTAGAGAGTGGCAAGGTCTTGTGACTCACTCTCGATTGATTCTTCTTCATTATCACATCAATGTTCAGTAGAGTTGAGATGAGATGCAGAGATAGTTCATGATGACTGGATGGCATGATGATGGATGGGTTGGTAGGTGGATTTCTCCCTAGTTGAGAGGGAGTGTTAAAATTGGAAACTAGGGCCAAATTTCACTTTGGACAACTCATTTGATGGAAATGATTATTGCATTGAATTCCTTTTTTTGAGAGGGGACCAAAATCGACCCAAAGATCATCAAATTTGGATAAAGAAAAAATATGTTTTTGAGGTCAAGCCCACACATGTGCAAATTGTCAAGGTTGGCAACATCATCATGTAGGCTCATGAAACCCAACAGACATGTCTTTTGATCCTCAACGACTTGTATAAATAAGAGAGACCTCCACCTTCATTTGGCACTTCATCAAATCAACATATTCTTCTCTCTCCTCATCTGATTGGTTCGTATAGCTTATTGGGCATCTCTTTTCCTCACACGTGTGGCAGTGAAGAGGGACGAATTTTAGGAAAAATTACAGGGCCGAATTTCAGAAATCTGTTGTAGATTTGATCAGCGTTGACCAGGGGTGCATTGACCAAGTTGACTGCTATTTTTGGGTCAAAATTTTGGTTTTGGAGAGCTGCATCTATTGGCACAGAAATTGAAGTATTTTGGGCACATTGACCAGAGCTGACCACAGGGTGGACCACAGACTTCAAGCGCAAACTTTGACTAAGTTTGACTGGTGTTTTCATGTCTGTTTTGGGATGACTTTGACCACCTTAGAAGGCTGTGTTTGAATGGGCATTACCGAGCTGCATTGAGGATAGTTTGCTGTTGTTTTGACCAGCGTTGACTTTCTGGTTAGGGTTGTTGACTGCTGCAGGAAAATTTCAGATTTGACAGGGCTTCTTTGATCATCATCTGGCAAATCAATTTTGACTTTATTTTACTCTCTTTTTCTTTCTGCTGAACATTTGATATAATAATAAGAAGAATTGATCAAAGGGTTTAACCCATCTTGGGGTTTTTCCCTAGCATTCTACAAATATGGTGTTCCCTTGCCTTGGCTTGTTTTTTGCTTTTTATTGTTCATGTTCTATCTAGAGTTACTGTCAATGTGATTTATGGTTAATATGATTGCTATTGGAAACTAAATTGGAAATTGTCATTGGGTTGCTAAAAGGACATTGAAGTAATTGTGCTAAGCATAGAACATACCATTGTTAACTAAAATTAACAACTCCAGCTTTGGAGGTTATGAGTGAAAAAACTCGATTAGTTATTTTTGCTGAAAAACGAAAATAATTAATCAACTGAAAATAACACTTTAGAGTGACTTGCTTAGTAACCAGGTCCCAAGTGTTTAAGCCTGTTACATAAATTCATCATGCTAGTGTCATTTTAAACAATTCCTCTGTGGGGATATGGAATTTGCATAGAAGAAGAAGAAGAAGAAGATAGAGAAGGGGCAAGATTTACCCTGCTGGACTTCTTATCTTCAAAAATCTGATAGGCTTCTTGTATAGTGGGCCATGGGGTCTTCATTTATGCTAGGTACAACTTAGCAGGTAACACTGCTCATAGAAACTAAGTTAACTAGGCTTTATATGTTATCTTCTACTGGGTTGATAACTTTATACATAGTTATGTATTGAAGTTGTCTTAGGTGTGAAATCTTGACGTAATAAAATAGGATGTTATTATCTTAGGTACTTATGGTTATTTGCTTGATTATTTCTTTTTTTTGTCCTGGTTAACTAATTGAGAATTCTTTATTAGTGAATCACATCGGAAAAAAATCAATCAAGCAAATAGCCGTGGTTAACCAAAGCAAATTACCATGGTTTACTTTCTGCTTTGTTAATGGATACAAGACTTTTTAAAAATAACTAATAAAATTACCTCTAGTTGTCTATTCTAAAACCTTGCTTAAAACCATGGTTCCATAAACACAAGACATGGCATTGCAAAAATAAAATCCTGTGATGATATATTTACTGGGAATGTAAAAACGTTGATGGCATATGAGATTCTTTCATTAATAAAAGTGTTTGGATTTCTAAGAGAGTTAAATTGTTTTAGTGGAAGGCATAGGCATCATTTCAACCCATTACTTGCAACTAGAACAGGAAAATATTTCAGCTCTATAGTTCATTATTTGACAGTTAAATTGTCATAATAAATTTTGTTTTCAGAGAGGTGCCTTTTATATTCTATGAGTTTGTGGGGTGATTCTGTGGAGACACTTCGTGTTGCATCAGGTACTATTTATAATGAGGTCAGTTCTCTCTCCTTCCCTTGGATATGGAATTCAAAACTTAAATTTTTGATAGGGATCATTTATTTGTCGCTAATACTTACAGCATTATGGTAGTCAATACAGAAGTTACAGGATCGTATGCCTCTAATATGTTTATGATATTTTAGTATGAATCTGAATTCAATTAATTAAATCCTCATGACTTCAGGCTTTGCTTTGTTGTTTTGTAAATACTTAATCTAGGCATATCAGATTTAAAATGTGCCTTATTTTGCATTTTATTTGAGATATTGTTGGTGGGAATGATGGTGATCATCTTCTTATCTAGAATTTTCTTCAGTATAAACATTGTTGATTAAAGATTACTCAATTATTGAGCAAAACTCTGAAAAAGGCTTCAGTTCTTATTCAGGTCATTGCTTCAGGTAGTTATATTTTGTATTTCATTTTCTCATTTGATGTTTTTGGATGCCAGATTTTGATCTGGAAAATTGTTTCTCAACCGGCAACTGTGGTCACAAGTTCAGAGGAACTACATTTCACTCACCCAGCCATCAAGACCACAAATGAGAAACTGGAAAATCTTCAATATGGTTCTGCTCTATTGAATAGACTCACTGGGCATGAAGGATCAATTTTTCGCATTGCATGGTCCTGTGATGGATTGAAAATAATTTCTTCCTCTGATGATCGCAGGTAGACCAATATTTGGCATGGTTTGGATTTTCTAGCATGAACAAACGTTTTTGTGCCTGTTTCAAATTAAAACTGTTTTATCAATAAGGTCCTGAATAAACATGTCATATTGCCCCCTGAATCGATTCATATTATTTTTGAACTCTTTAAATCACTGGTTTCAATTGTTAGAATCTTTGTTTTCCATTTATGTTCATGCAGTGCCCGTATATGGACTTGCAACTTCAATGTGCATGATATCCATGATCCGTGGACTGTTCCCAGTGTTGATATTATTGCTGGACCAATTCTTTTTGGTCATAATTCTCGGATTTGGGATTGCTACATCTCTGATAAGGTAAGTATTTATGTTTTCTTTCTCCATTTTTACATTCTTACACTTACTTTACCAAACCAGATTAAGGACAGCACAGTTGCTACAATCTATAACTTGGCATATCAAATTTTCTTGTCAGAAGGTGTTGAGGCCTCAACAGCCCCCAAGTCTGCTGACACAAGGAACACCCTTTTAAATTTTGAAATCCAGACTTTTCAAAATTACGCTACCTTTTCTATTGATCTTATTCTTTTCAGCTTGATGAATGATTGCCAGATGATGAGTGGACTCTTTTTTTTTTTTTAATATATGCTTAACTTTTCTGCCTGATACTGATCTTTGACATTTGTTTTATCGAGTCAACTTGTAGCTCAGGTTCATTGATTCTACAATCATTGTATTCCATGTATCATGAACTTTTTGCTCTTGCGTTACATGGATTTGAATGGATATGACCTGTGTTGAAGAAATAACGTCCTTGTCCATGCTTTTTTTTTTGACAGTAATGATAAGGAATTTTCATTAAGTCTGCACCCCCATCACAGCTGGAAAAAAGGGGGAAATTTACATTCAATCCAGAAGAGCACAATCTTCTTGACAGGCAGAGAGCGGAAATTCAAAGTTTACTTCTAGGCATTTGTATCTAATATAGCTGGAACCAAAACCAAGATTTTTACTGCTATAGACCCTGCAAAACCAACTACAAAGTGAAATGCATTTACAGGGGACTGTCATAACTTAAGCAGGGGGGCCAATAGACATTTTGTCTGAGGGAACTTAGGCGGCGCTGCTAGCTGTGCTTCTATTGTCTTCATCAGTTTGGCGGGTTTGATGGTCTGCCTGTTATCTGCGAAGAACCTCCACCTCTTCTTCCAGCATATTAATTTTGTTTTCTTGGCTTTGGATTTCAGCTTGCAGGTCTAATTGGTGGCGATGTAGCCAATCTACCTTCTCCTCCTGCATGGCAGTTCTGCTCTGTTGACTTTGCAGCTCCTCATCCAGCTCAGAGATTCTGTTTGTTAGGTAGGTGATGTGTTGGCGGAGCTCGTTGATGTCCCCTTGCCGGTTCACTGGAGGATGAGGGCAGAATTCACAGTGGAAAGGGCTAGCATGGTCTATTCTGTGCCTGATATGAATGCTGCAAAGGAGACTAGAATTTCCCTTAAGGAGAGAGGACCAAGGCCAGGGGCTGTGTATTCCAAGTTCCAACACAGAGCACATTGAGCAAATAGAAAAATTGACCAAGATACCTGAGCAATGTGAAATCAGTTCTGAAAGATGAAGTCGCTGGCCAAAAGCCTCTCCAAATCTTCTTTTGCTTCACTGTGACTGGATCCCTGCGCGGCCACGGATGTTGAGAGCTATATTAGGACGAATTGATTGTGAAAATTACTTGATTGCAATTACTAGATATTATTCTCCTAACTATTAGCAGTTTAATTGTTTATGGCAATTAATGGATAATTCACAATTGCAATCTTCACCATAAAATACACTGCGGAAATAAAATAAGGAACTAAGAAATAGATGCACACACGATAAAATTGACACCAATATTTTTGGACTAACGTCCCCGGAAAAAACCCAAAGGGAAAACCAGTATAGCAGATGAGGGTTTATTTTATTATTATGCAGCAAAAATGGAGAGTACAATAATCTGTATGCCTCATTGGCAATTCTCTGACAAATATCTAGCAAAATATCTGGAAGAGAATTTTCTCCATCTGTAAATCAATTAGCCTCCCTCTGGCCTGCTCGCACTGCCTTCTGGAATTGCACACTACTGGCCCGGAAACAATTCACACTACCTGTTAGCTGGCTCCTAGTGAGTCATCCTGCCTTCCCCTGCCTTTGGAAAAATTCGCTCTGCCTTCTTGATGACTCTCCTGGTGTTTGGCAACTGAAATGACCTCTCTCTGGCAACTCGCATTGGGGTTTTTGGCTGCTCGCACTGGCTGCACGACCTCTCTGTAAAAGATTTTTGGCCTCCCTTTTCTTGCCTCTTTGGCATTGGAAAATTGCTGGGAAACTCTTCGGAATTTTCCTTTGTTGCTCCCTCAATCATTGATGCTCTCTCTGACTCGAACTCGTCCCTCGCTAAATCTCTTGGCACTGGGTAGCTCGATTTGCCAAGGTAACTCGCTCCCCTTTTCTGTCTTTCTCCATCCCATCGACTTTCTCTTATAATCTCTCGTTGGAGCACCAACAACCATGATTAGATCCTCATCAACGACTAAGATCATCTTAGACTTGATCCAAGTCATTTTTTGGAAGTCTCTAGAACACAAGTCGATCTCCTTAATTAATTCCCTTTAATTAACCACTTTTCCTAAGTTAGACCTAGGAAATATTTAAATGATGACTAATTAATTTAATGAAGGCATTTGACAAGTTTATCTCGTGAAACTTTAAACAAGAAGAATTTCTCTATTGAAAAAGGTTGTCGGGTTTTCCCAGGGTAAATCTTGCCTTCTTTTATGTGTTGTGAATCTTGTAATCTCTACTGTTCTTTATGGTTGAACTTCTAAAGTATAATTGCTGAATGATATATTGGAATAAGTTAAAAGAAGATCTACATCAAAAGTAATTATCAAAATTTCAGAAATTTTGTGCTAACCCTAATTGCACTAAGGAAATCAACATGAAGAATATGATGATGAAATTGTTACAAATGAGAGCCTGCTTATATACCTAGGCAGGTGCCCTTTCATGCATGATCATTTCCTTAGAAACATGCCTCTTCTATACTAGTCACTAATTAATCATTATTATGATTGTTATTATTATTTGTATTTACATTATTTTTATATATATTATATTCATAACAGCCAGCTAGGGGCATGCTAGGGCCATTGGTACATAATCAAGAATCCTCCATGCTAGACGAGAGAAGCCCAAAGTTTTGGCTCTTAGGGGTGCTTTGGGATGTACATCAATTGCTAAAGTCATCAGAGGCCCAACATTTTGCCAAAAAGTGTGCAACATTGCATCTGCCATCTACTAAGTTATCATGCTCTTTGGAATGCAATGTATAGCATGGGCATCATGTGGAGGAGGGTGCCCTCGAGGCTTCTATTGCTTTGGACCACCTGGCAAAACCAACTCAAACTCATGTGAAAGCAACCGTTCATTTTTAAAAGGTTTTTTTTTTTTTTTTTAATTTTATGTTTTGAAAGAAGTGAAAGCAACCATTCATTAGAGACTGAATAAATGCATCTAAGTGGACCATACTTAAGTGTTAAGGGCATATTAATACTTCAAACTGGGATCACCTTCAAATATCTAACTAGACCAAGTCCCGTAAAGGTATTCCCTAGCTTTGTAGGGATGGCTAAGTAGTCAACCCTATTAGGTGCTTCTAGCCCCCAAGGGGAGGTGACATTTCCAAGGTTAACCCTTCAATTAGTATGTGTGGGTGTAAGTAAGTGGTAATAGAGGGGAAAGACTTCATGGCCACGTGCCATGGTCAAGGAACCAGCTAATGGGAGTCCACATCCCGAGTGAAGGAATATGTGCAAATGTGGCTTCCAGAGACTTGGATGTGAAGTGAAGGAATTGGAACACATTATAATCTAATTACTAATCCTCTAGCTTAGGCTTTTTGATAATTGATCATGATCTAGGCAGAGTTAGAAAATGAAGTGTCTACAAAGTGATAAGGTTCACACATGGCTTTGCCCATCTTTAGATTTCTACGTGGCCAAATACTATTTCAAATACATAATTGCTCATGCTGAAATGTATTCTGTTCTTGGTGTGAACACTTGACATTTTACACAGCCAGACCCCCTCAGCTCTGGGTATTCTTCAGATGATATCATCAGATAGTGCATTAGCATTTTCACAAGTGATTGATGACTCTCTAGGAGAACAATCTTCTTCTTTCTCACCTCGTTCTGCTTCTAGCTGCAGCAAGCCTTGATTACTGTATTGTATGCATGACATGGTTTTGTATCTGCAATAATTTTTATTTATAATGGCTAGTTATATAGTTCTCCTTCTGCTTTTGATAGAATTGTAATAGGCACTGCTTTCATACTCTCACCGAATTTTAACTGGCTGTACTTTTGAGTCACACTGACCTAAATATTTTGGTCATTCAGTGGATGTTGATAAATGTATCTCTTCTTATCTTATCTATCTTTTATGTAATTATTTTTTGGTGGCTATCTATATAGAATGGATCAGATTATGTTTGCATTTATTTTGGATGGGATTATTGTGACCTTTTACTTATTCAATTACGTGACTTGATGATGCTGGGTCCAAGGTAATTATCACAGCCAGTGAGGATTGCACATGTCGCATATGGGAATCAAATGGGAAACATGTTGCAACCATCAAAGGGCACATGTAAGTGTCAAAACCTGAAAGGAAAAGCAGTGGACTGTTGAACAACTAAGGAAACTATTATTTGCTGCACAAGTTGCTAGAAATGTTTAGTAGCTGGCAATAATATGTTTTGAGAAATTTGTTTCCACGTGCAATGATTTATCTTTGAAATGAATGACACATGAATGACAATATAAGATAACCTAATTTTATCAATGTCCAACAAATGACCACGAATGGGACTTCTAAGTTCAAAATAAAATATTGATCTTGTGTAATTTAGAACTGATATTTTAATAATGCTTTGATTAATATGCATGTACAGTGGAAGAGGTGTTTGGCGCTGTGGATATGTCCCAGGAGTTTCTATTCTTATCACAGCTGGATCAGACTCTTCAATAAAGATGCGGCATCTGAATACACAAGCTTTGAGACATTTGCTACATGGAATAGGAAAGGACAATGATGCAGATGACAAAATGGAGGTCTTCAAGATATGTTTGCAAAGGAATTCATCTGTGGAAAGTCGTGAGTTCATAGACAGGTTGTCAAATCAAAACTGGAAATAAGTGTTTACCTATACTTCACCATCGATGCTTGTAATTGGGATATAGATCTAATCTGATTATTGCAAACACAAAATTTGGGAAAGAACACTGGCCAAATTCTATGGAGTTTTTGAACGAATTTTCCTGTGTTTAGTGTTCCTTTTTTTTAAACAGTAACTGGTAAATTTATATTAGAAATAGTTGCAGATAAGCTGAACAGCAAGAAAGTACAAAATGAAAGTTGCCACGGAATAAGATTGGCAGCGTAGGCAGACAGAATATGTCAAAAACAAAATTTTCTAGATCATCCTTTGCTGTAGCCTTCAAATAATTCATTCTAGTATACTCTAGAAAAGATGCCTCATATGTCATTGATTTACAGAACACAGAAGATAATGAAAGACCTGTTTGTTGATGGCTTCATCTTGTCCAATATTTGTAGGGTGGGAATCCTAATTTCCAAGGTCCATGTCCTCTATGATTGATGAACTGTGTCTTCTTCCTTGTATTCTTGAGCTGAGTTGATTGACATTCTGTATTTAGAGGCAGTTGAGTGTGAGCTTTTACTGAGATTGCATACCATGTTTCTTAGCATGGAAAATTCTGCTTCCAACACTTGGATTTGTTGCTTTTGCTGAACCAGGGTCCAGGGTATTCATGACCAATCATTCTAAGAGATACGCTGATGTCCATTTTCATGAACTTTGGTGGTTACTGAGAAGACTGAAGTTCTATTGTTATTGACAGATTCCTCATGCCTGCTGAGCACTTGATGAAATTCCTGGGCTTCCCTGTAGTTCATCTTCAGGAATTGTTGCTCAATTAGGATGGCATCATAAGTAATCTGAAACTGTGAATTCCAAAGACCAACCCTTCGTTTTTGGTTGTTGCTGCAAACAAGAATTGTGCCAGGGGGGCAGAGCAAGGTGAGCGAGGAATGGCCTGTGGATGGCAGCACCCATGCATCAGTCAGTGCCACCAAACAACCCAAAAGAAACTTGAGGTCACAACCACCCAGAACCCCGGACACCACAAAAATGATAGGATCCCAAAACAGAGCATTAATATGGCACCACAAAACCACCAGCACCTGCTGCAACATATAAAAACTCCAAAGCATAGGCCAAAGACACTGAGAAATTCTTACTAGGAAGGTACACAGGTTCAAAGTTGACTGCCACCAAGCTATGTCACCAAGACCACCCAAAAACTCTGCCATTATCCCACTTGAGTCTTGATATGTCATGCCAAAGGATTCAAAATGGCAATTAGGAGTTAAGTCTAACATGTGCACTATAGATTAATATCTGGAAATATGCATCCCTTGTGCATCAAATTTACGTGCAAGCTTTGGAGAATGCATGGGGGATGAAAACAATGGGATGGGCACTTTTAGATACTTGATTCCACTATTTTCAGTAATTTGTATTTTTAGAAACTTGATATCTTTTTAGCATAAGGCAGTAGATTTGGATAAACACTGGGGAGATGGGCATGTGGTTCAAATTTGAGGCAAATTAAAGAACTTTCCATCTTTAGAAATTTGGTCGAAATTGTAAGGTCATTACATTTTTGGAGACCTGGTATGGAGATTTGTTCAAGTTCAAATTGCAGTTGATTATGACACCATGAAAATTTTGGTCTATTTTTTGCATTCTATTTTTAGCAGGTTAGTTGTATTTATGGGGGCCTAGTATATTGTACATTAGTGTTAAATTTCAAGTCATTATGAGGAATTTGATTTTCAGGGTTTGAATCTTTCTTGGCAGCAACTATTTTTAGAGTTCTAGGGCACACTAATATGTAGGTTCATCCTTAGAGCTTGGGCAAAGAAGGTGAGGACACTTCTTAAAGTTGCTTTGTGGCTTCCTTTGGTGTTCTCTCTATTCCGGGAGAGTGCACACCCTAGTGAGGTCATCTTGCTATTTGGAGAAGTCTATTCCTGGAGTGTGACTTAAGTTTTGTTACACCTCATATTGTATGAGGTTTCACGTCGTGACTTTCATCCCATTAATGGAGTTTGCAGCTCATACCATGGAGCATTTGGAGTTAATTGGGGGCATGCTCCTTCATGGAGCTTCTTCTCTTTTTGTTGATGGATTGTTTGATGAAGATATTTGGTGGAGGAGATGCACTTGTCTATGTTGGATGGTCTTGTTACTGATCTGATTAGCAGTGCTGCTAAGGTCCTGGCAAGTTGCTGGATGGGCACACACAGGGCAGGGGCCCACTGTCACCTCGGTCCAACCCCTGCTATTTAAGCTCAACAATCTCCTAAATGGCCAACGGAGGAGTCCGAAGTACTACCCCAAACAATCCTAAATAAGATTAGTGCTTTAATGGGGTCACTTGGAGTGGTGGTGTTAATCTCACAGAACTGTCTAGCTGTAAAAGATGTCACTCTGTAGTAGAAAAGTAAACAAGGGGTTTTAGCAATACCAAAATACAAGATATATAGTGTAACCAATCGGTTTTGGTATATAGAAAATATTCTAACCAAATATACAATTAATTTTCAATTTAGGCTACTCGTTAGAAAGTTGTAGGTCAAAGCAGCTTGCTGTCTTGTATTTTAGTCTGTAAAGTCTGCAAAAAACACAGGGATAACAACCTATTCAGCCTACAACAGCCACCCTACTGTGAAAATTCCTAGACTCGAATGAACCCCTACTGCAGCGAATCTGAATTTACTTCACTTACTTGATTTTCTTTAAATTACATTCATCAAGTTATTCTTCTGAATACTGAAGCAAATTACTTCTGCAGCCTACACTAATTAAATATTTGATCTCATGAAACAGAAAACAGAGCAAATAACAAGATAAATAGGACACACTTATTTTTGGACACAATAGTCCCCGGAAAAAACCAATGCGTGAAAACCAGTGCAACAGTTTTGAGGGTTTATTATTATGTAGGAGAAATATCTGAATATGTTAATTTTAGGTATGTTCTATGCTTAGAGCAATTTATTTAAATTTTCACAGTTAGCTCAATATCTTTTCCAGATTAGCAATCACATCAGCGTTAAAGTAAACTGCAGATAGAACATAAACATAAATCGCAGAAGACAAGCCAAGACAAGAGGACACAAGATGTGGTGCTAGTTAGGGACAAACCCCAATGTGGGGAAACCCTTGATCAATTCTTCTTCTATGTTTTTCAATAGTTCAGCAGAGAGATAGAGAGATAGTACATTTACAACAGAAGTCAACACTTTGACTTTCTAGATAAGAGAATAGACCATCTCTACATGAGATCAATTGAAGACATGCTACTTCAACTGATTCTCCAAGGTGACTTCTTCACCTATCATTGTGCTACATCTTGTCCATGTGCTGTAGCTCACCGTGTTGCACCATGTTGCACCCATCATCACAATCCGGGACCTCATGCAGCTGCTGTCCCAGTGTTTATCATTGCTGTACATAGTGCCACTGCTGCACCAAGCTTACTGCTGTCCCAATGTACTTGCTGCTGTGCATGCTTTACCATGCTGCTGCTGTCCATGATTCTTCTTGCTTGGAGCTGACCCATGTATAAGCTTGCTGATCTCATGAGGATATCTGAGGTTGTCCAATGCTTCCTATATGATCTTCAAGACAGAGTTAAGAGAGAGCAGCCCCAAAGAAACCTTTGCTATGGTGCTATGGCCTGTGGCCTAGCACATAGCAACACAGAAGTACAAGACCTCAAAACAGTTATAAATGCATCAGTATATCAGTACCCAATCTGCATATGAAACCAGTCCTACTAGGTCTGATCTAAGTCTGCGGGCAGACTTCATCATCACACAGTTTCTTCTTATGACTGTGGCTTTCACTGCTACAAACAGTCTCATACCTGGAACAACCTCTATCATATTACTGTCATCTACAGCAATGAGCTGTCACCTACAGCAATCTGATCATGCTTCTTCTTCATGTGCTGGAGTTTCCTTAGCTGACCTCCTTTGCAACGTATTGAAGCTCCTTTGGACATCTGATAGATCATACATCAAACTGCGGTTAGATACCTCCTGTTTCTGCGGCTAGATATCTCTATCCTTGCTGTGTCTGAGGGTTCCTTTTAGTGCTGTGATAAGGGCTCTTCTAACTATGGTTTGAGGGCTTCTTTCACAGCATATTAATGCTCCTCCTGGACGGCATATAAGTGCTCCTTGGACAGCAGATTAGGACCTTTCCTGACTGCAGATTACGGCCAGATAGAAGCCTCTTGTGGCAGTGGTTTTAGGCCTTCATTTGCTGTTGATTAGGGCCTCTCCAACTGCGGCTAAGGGACCTCCTTTCTGTGAGTAAGTGTCACCCTCAACTGCGGATTAAGGTCTTCCCTTACTGCATATAAGTGCCTCCTCTTGCTGCATAAAAATCCTCATTGACTGCGGCCTAGGGCACCATTAAATGGTGTGGCTAGAAGCCTCCTCTAGTTGCTCCTTAGATCTGCGTAGAGCCTTCTCTTTTGATCGCGTCTAGATGTTCCTCCTTTAACTGCAGCTAGACTGCTGCTAGGGCATCCTCCTTACTGCGGCTAGGGCATCATGAGATTTAGGCCAATGTATACTCTTAGTATCTCTCCTCCCACCAAAACCCAAAGATGTGGAGAGGAAGAGATCACAAGAAGAGTGTGTGTGTAAATGACTTGAAGACCTCCTCCTTTTATAGTAAAATGTTGAGCACAAGTGGGGTATATTTGGTTGCTGGCCGAGCTTGACGAATTGTCCCTTAACACAAATAAATTCATATCTCCATGAATACTTATTGGAATCGAATGATCTTTAGATCAATCCTGAACCTCTCGATGAGAGGGATCCAAGAAAAATATCAGCTTCTATTAATAAGATGACCCACATGGAGTTTGGCCCTAGTTGCCAATTTTAACACTCCCTCTCAACTAGGGAGAATTCCATCCTCTGATCCATATGTCCGACTGTACTATCTCTGCCATCAGTGCGGTGCACTGCTCTGCTCTGCTATGCTAAGCTCTGCTCTGCTGAACCATGAAGAAGAAGAATTGATCGAGAATGTCTCATACCATTCTCTATTGACTCGAAGTCAGTTTCATCTGAAGAGAGTGTGTCACATCACTCTTACTGACCCGAAGTCAGTTTTATTGATCCCAGATCAATATCACAATAGAGTGTCTCAAACCACTCATACTGATCCCAGATCAGTTTCATTGATCCCAGATCAATGGAGGTCATCCTAGCATAGGGAGTATGGTAGGTACAACAATGCGTCCATCGATAGTACTACTATGGTCCCTAACCTCATTTCCCTGCTCATTGATCAGATGAGAGGTACTTCCCATGAGTCCCAGACTACATGGGTAGGATGCCTCGATAGGAGAACTAATCATCCTGTCCACAGGAGAACGAATCATCCTGTCCAGTGGATACCATGGAGAACTAATCATCCTGGCACACAGGAGAACTAATCATCCTATTCCACAGTCACCACAAAGAACGAATCATCCTGGCCCACAGGAGAACTAATCATCCTGTTCCACATTCGCCAGGGGTGTCACAGGGGAAGGCTGAACATTTTACCTTGTACATAGTGCACCACCAGGGGATGGTGAGTCGCCCTGTGGTCACATGTCGCTCCAAGAAGTACCCCACGCCCCCTGGCGCTCCCAAAGCTCAATACATCATACACGATCCTCGTAAGAGGGTCTCTCAACGACTCCAAGTTGTTTGGGAAAGTCACAGATTTGACCTTTCCCCGGGGCTTCGACAAAATGTCTGCGACCTGTACATCAGTCTCAATGCGATGGAGCCTCCTCGCTCATCGACTTACCATATCCCAGATAGGGCAGTGTCTGATGTCTATCTGCTGGAGCAATCATCAAATATGGGATTCCTCAATAATCGAATCCCCCCTGGTTGTTACAAAGAATCACAGTGGTATTCATCATGTGTACAAACAGCTCACTGATGAGCTTCCACAACTAGGCAACTTCACACGAGATTCTACTCGTAGCTATGTATTCGGTCTCGGTGGTGCTTATGGTAACCGACTTCTGCTTCCTGTTCATCCATGATATCGAAGCAGAATCCAGAGAGAACCAGCACTGAGAAGTGCTCTAGTGATCCTCCACGCTGCCTGCCCAGTCAACATTCGAATAATCATGCAGTTTCATATTTCCAGCAGTGTATCTCAATCCATGAGAGATTGTGCCCCGAAGATATCTTAGAAGATTGTTGGCACCAATCTAGTGAGGCGCAACCAAATATGAGCTCACCATGCTAACTGCAAAACATGTGTCCAGACGGAAGTTCACCAAGAACATCAACGTGAATGAGTTTATGAAACTTAGAGGCATTTCCCAAATCTGGTCCGACATCACTACCATATAACTTTTGAAAGTTAAGATCCTCGAGGTAGTCACAGGCTTGCAGTTTATCATTCCACATCTGGGATCTAACTCCCTCTTACTTTTGCAAATGAGAGGGTCTACACCTGTCAGAAATAGTTCGTCCTCATAAGGTGCCGGTATGAGAGGTCTATCATCCACAACCTTTGGGTAATGGTTTGGATCGATTTCACTCCTAGTGAATCTCAACTTCATCAGACAGCTATCAATCTTCTCGTGCTATGCCCGGGGTGTTTTGCTTCAAGCCATAGAGGGCTCTCTTCCACTTGCACACATGAGATTTCCGATCATGAATCTCAAACCTCCTCAGGTTGTTCCAAACCTGTGGACCTGCTACATGAGGGGAATGGTCCCCTTGTAAGATTTTCCTTCGGTACATCTCAGACATGTACTTTCATGCTCTTTTTGAATTCAGGCATCCCTGTCACCATCTGACTCACAGACCTCCGGTGCTATAGATGCAATATGTCAATTGACATGATCCCCAATGGACCATCCTGCAACTTGATACAAATTACCAACCCTGAACCCACGAGTAAAAGCATGTTGGAAAATTATATTTTCAAACACATACCTTTCCAATGATGAATGCCACCCTAAAACCTTTTGACTTCCATTGCCGAAATGGACACCAGGTTCTTTTTGCAATCATGTACATAAAAGAGATTCTTGTAAATGAATCGAGTCACCCTCATTCAATTGAGAGGTAACATTCCCTATACCCTTTCTGGGACAGGTGGCATCGGCTCCAAGTATAATTCCATGATTGTTTCCATCTCTACCAAATTAGAGAGTGCACCCTACTATCCGATGAAGTGCCTTGAAGCACTACAATCAATAAGCCAAATTCTGAAGGAGAGGGCCAATACAAGATAACGCTTCTTTATCTTATCAAAAACAACATTTGATTCTTCATACCTGGGGTTCCTTGATTTCTTTGAAGAGTCGGCCATTTCCTTAATGACTTGCATTACCTGTCATTCCTTTGATCATTGAAGATGTCCCTGGAATGATTGTTATCTTCATCAAGGGATGTGTCTTTGCCATTCGGACACTCCTTCGCATAATGGCCGAACTTATTGCAACCAAGGCATTTGCCTTTCCTTCCACCCTTAGATCCGGACTTCCCAATGAAGTGATCTTTAGGTGGGCCATCAGAAACTTCCGCTGCGCCATTCTGATAATATTCTCTGCTTCGACTTCACCCTCGGTGAATTTGAAGAGGGATGAGGAATCCACTGATCCTTTTGTCCTTTCGCAACTGTCTTCGGTGATTGCTCTTTCACCCTTGCTTGGGCATTGTCTTCACCTCAGCTCAGATACCATGTTAATCTTAGGTATGTTCTATGCTTAGAGCAATTTATTTCAATTTTCACAGTTAGCTCAATATCTTTTCCAGATTAGCAATCACATCAACATTAAAGTAAACTGCAGATAGAACATAAATGTAAATCGCAGAAGACAAGCCGAGACAAGACACAAGATGTGGCGCTAGCCAGGGACAAACCCTAATGTGGGGAAATCCTTGATCAATTCTTCTTCTATCTTCTTCAATAGTTCAACACAGAGAGAGAGATAGTACATTTACAACATAAGTCAACACTTTGACTTTCTAGATAAGAGAATAGATCATCTCTACATGAGAGATTCTCCAAGGTGACTCCTTCACCTATCATTGTGCTACATCTCATCCATGTGCTGTAGCTCACTGTGTTGCACCATGTTGCACCTAGCATCACAATTCGGGACCTCATGCAGCTGTTGTCCCATTGTTTATAATTGCTGTACATAGTGCCACTGTTGCACCATGGTTACTGTTGTCCCAATGTACTTCCTGCACTGTACTTGCTACTGTCCATGCTTTACCATGCTGCTGTTGTCCATGATTCTTCATGCTTGGAGCTGACCCATGTATAAGCTTGCTGATTTGATGAGGATATCTGAGGTTGTCCAATGCTCCCTATATGATCTTCAAGACAGAGTTAAGAGAGAGCAGCCCCAAAGAAACCTTTGCTATGGTGCTATGGCCTGTGGCCTAGCACATAGCAACACAAAAGTACAAGACCTCAAAACAGTTATAAATGCATCAGTATATCAGTACGAAATCTGCATATGAAACCAATCCTACTAGGTCTGATCTAAGTTTGCGGGCAGACTTCATCATCACACAGTTTCCTCTTATGATTGTGGCTTTCACTTCTACAAACAGTCTCATACCTGGAACAACCTCTATTATATGACTGTCATCTACAGCAATGAGCTGTCACCTACAACAATCTGATCATGCTTCTTCTTGATGTGCCAGGGCTTCCTTAGTTGACCTCCTTTGTAGCGTATTGAAGCTCCTTTGGACAACTGATAGATCATACATCAAACTGCGGTTAGATACCTCCTTTTTCTGCGGCTAGATATCTCTATCCTTGCTACGTCTGAGGGTTCCTTTTAATGCTGTGATAAGGGCTCTTCTAACTATGGTTTGAGGGCTTCTTTCATAGCATATTAATGCTCCTCCTAGATGGCATATAAGTGCTTCTTGGACAGCAGATTAAGACCTTTCCTAACTGTGGATTAGGGACAGATAGAAGCCTCTTGTGGCAGTGGTTTTAGGCCTTCATTTGCTGTTGATTAGGGCCTCTCCAACTGTGGCTAAGAGACCTCCTTTCTGTGAGTAAGTGTCACCCCCAACTGCGGATTAAGGTCTTCCCTTTACTGCGTATAAGTGCCTCCTCTTGCTGCTTAAAAACCCTCATTGACTGCGGCCTAGGGCACCCTTAAATTTTGTGGCTAGAAGCCTCCTCTAGTTGCTCCTTAAATCTACGTAGAGCCTTCTCTTTTGACTGTGTCTAGATGTTCCTCCTTTAACTGCGCCTAGACTGTTGCAAGGGCATCCTCCTTACTGCGGCTAGGGCATCATAAGGTTTAAGCCAACGTATACTCTTAGTATCTCTCCTCCCACCAAACCCCAAAGACATGTGGACAGGAAGAGATCACAAGAAGAGTGTGTGTGTAAATGACTTGAAGACCTCCTCCTTTTATAGTAAAACGTTGAGCACAAGTGGGGTATATTTGGTTGCTGGCCAACCTTGACGAATTGTCCCATAACACAAATAAATTCATATCTGCATGAATACTTATTTGAATCGGATGATCTTTAGATCAATCCTACACCTCTCGATGAGAGGGATCTAAGAGAAATATCAGCTTCCATTAATAAGATGACCCACATGGAGTTTGGCCCTAGTTGCCAATTTTAACATAATACAAACCAAGGATGCTCATCTAGCAATCCTTTACGGAGAAAATACTGGCGGAAAATCTGAGTGAGTTTTACTTTACTTCACCCGGTAGAATCCCGGCTGATCCGACACAACATTGGCTGGCCCTGACTATTTTTGCATTTTCTCTGCGTCAGCCTTGCGTCACCTTCTCTGCCCTCTGCGTCAACTCTCCCGGTTGTTCTAGCAGTGCCCGACAGTTTCGGCTGTTCTGGCTGTTCTGGATTCCGCGTGACAGGCAGCTTTTATGCGTCAGTTCTCCTAGCTATTGCGTTGCTTCTCTATAAGCTCTCTCCGTCTCTATGTTCTGTATTTTCTGGAAAGTCCTCCTGGATTCTCTCTGCCTGCTCTCCCCAATCGATTTCCCTCTTGAGAACTTCTCACCTCAGAAAATTGATTTTGCTCAATTTCTCTGTGTGTGTTTCCAAATGAACCCCAAGCCTCCATTTTATACTTTTCTTGTTGAGTCTTCAACGACCGAGATTAAGTCTCTAATCAATTGTCAAGATTAAAACATGACTTGATCTGCCTTCTAGATCATTCTCACTCATATTTTGATTAATACCCATTAATGTTTTCATTTCCCTAAGTTTAAACATAGGAAGTCCATTAAAAATATTAATTATTTTAACAAAATACAATTCGAGTGGAATTTCACCAAACGGTTTCTGGGTTCTTTAGAACTCATGTGCCTTAGCGTCTTGATTAATTTTCGAGGCTAGAGCGCTTCTAATGCTACCAAAAACTAACAATCCCTCTTAGCGAGGAAAGTGCTCTAGCAACAATGTCCACCTGCATGTTGCTTTGTTTTTGAAGCACCTGTTGATTTGGAGTAGCATCAGATGTGCTCTAGCCATGAAAATTGGCTGAGAGGCTAAAGCACATGAGATCTCCAAGACCCAGAAATGGTTTGGGCAGATTCTACCTAGTTAAGGAGATATTAAAATAATTAATATTTTTAATAAAGTTCCTAAGTCTAAACTTAGAAAAAATAAAATATTAATGGGTATTAATATAAAACTGGGTTAGAAGGTTCTAAATGATATGGATCAAGCCAAATCTAATCTTAGCCATTGATTAGAGATGTAATCTCGGCCGTTGAAGACTTAACAAAAAAAGTATAAGAGGAGGCTTGAGGGTCAGTTGGAGAACACACCAGAGCGATCAATCATTTAATTTTCTAGAGCAGGGTTTGCTAAGAGAAATCGAATTAGTGATTAGAGTTGCAGCGAGGGGCAATGAGTATGAGGCAGAGAGGCAAAGATAGTGTCGAGAGACCAACGCAGAAACAGAGAGGCAGGCGCAGAGCCAGAGGGAGCCACGCAGAGGCCAGAAGGGCCTGCGTCATCTACGTAGAGGCTGCAGGAGTGATGCAGAGAGCCAGAGAGGCTACACAGAGCCTCAGAGGTTGACGTAGAGGGTTTCAAGCTGATGCAAAGGCCATGAGGGCTGACACAGTGCTTCAGATTGTGCTGGAGAGGGTTTCGTGGGGTAGATTTTCAGAATATCTGCTTCCGAAGAGAGGTATTATTGCGAGATTTGTTTATCTCTGTCGGGTGAGCTAGTTTGGCACCCATTGTACTAAAAAAAGCTGCTTAATAATACAACCCTCAGAACTGCTGCACCGGTTTTCCCAAGTTGGGTTTTTCTAGGGACGATTGTCCAAAAATAACAGTGTCGCTTGTGTGTTTGTCTATTTCTTTTAGCTGTTGATCTGTAGATGGTTGAGACTGTATTGTGTTTATTTCAGTGTTTATATGGTTAAATAACTTGTTAGTAATTAAACAAGTAGCTAAAATAAACCAGAGAATACAGATAAAATTTCTAACGAGTAATACTTAGAAATTTCAACGACACCTCCTTTCTGCATGGCTGCTGCCACCAACACTATGCTACTGTTGCTAGTATACTGCTGCCCATGACACTGCCACTGCCACTGCCACTGCTGCATTTGTACTACAACTCCCTCTCAGACGCTGCATCTGCTATGCTACTAGCACTGCCACTGCTAACATTGCATCCATACTGCAACTCAGTTGCTGAGAGAAGCAACTGAAAAACATCCAAAATTAGTTGAAGTTAACTGTGTTCAACATAATACAATGAATGTTGGAATCTGACTACTGCTGATTCTGACCCTTTGAATCTTTTGCACTGCTGCTGACTCCTGGACTATGCCAATTGCACTGCTGCTGACCTTGCTCTGCGCTGATCAGTCTCTGGTCCCCAACTACTGCATCTGTCCTCCAAACATTCCACTGCATCATCTGACACTAAGCCCATCTCGCTACTGCTGAATCTTGGGCTCCCGTAGCAAGGAATTGATCCAAGAGGTGGACTCCTCAAGGATCCTGCCCACATGCAGTCCTCCCGATTATAGCTCAATATTGCCCCATCTCCCTCCTGGAGATACGTGGGCACTCATGGCTTACTCATCCTTGTCAATCTTTGCTGAAGCAGCCTTAGGATCATGTTTCTCATCCTTGTCCTTTTTCTTCAAAGGACACTGGGATGCATAGTGGCCCATCTCACCACAACTGAAACATTTCACCTTAAAAATGTCCTTCCGCATTAGCTTCTGCTGTCCCTTTGATGTCAGAGCTGCGTTCTCCTCCTCCTCCTCCGTCTTCGTGTCACTACCACTGCTGCCATTGAGGTTGACCTTCACTAGGTCCCTCCTTAACTCCTCCTGTTGAAGAGCTGCCCACATCTCCTCCCATGAAGGAAATTTTTTTTGTGCTCAATATGCTTTGGACGAAGACTTTCCATTCATCCATGACTCCATTCATGGCTATCCTCACCATGGCGGTTGACTGAGGAGTGGACCCCACTGCAGCAAGTTGGTCTTTGGTGTCTTGAAGATGTTGAAGATAGGAGTTGACTCCTCCTTTTTGCATCAATATCCACTGGAACTTCTGCTCTAGGTACATCTTCCGCTGTTCGGAAGAGCCTTCATACAAAGAAGACAAAGCTTCCCACATTTTTCGGGCTGTATCCTTGCCCTGCAAGTGTGAGACCACACGATCTTGAACTCCATCAAGAATGAGCCTCTTTGCCTTCCCCTGCTCGGCCTTGTACTTCTTCTTTTGATCGTTGTCAGCAGGAACAACTACAACACTTTTGATGTAGGCTTCGAGATTGTACTCCTCCAAAACATCTAAGATTCTGGTCTTCCATATGACATAATTGGAAGCTCCTTCCAACCTGTCCTGATCTCTGAGCTCATGTGATGCCATCTCACCCAACTGTCGAACTGACTCCTCTAGTCACTGCTCAGTTGCCCAGCGAGTGAGAAATTCAAACTTTTAGCAAAAAGTTCTCTGAGGAGAAAATTCCTCTTCTATGTGTCTTCAATCTTTTCCGGCGGATATTTTCCCCGGCAGAAACTGCGCCCTTCAAGCACTGCGCCGAGGCTCTGCGTCACTCCCTCGATCTTTGCAAACTCACGAATTGGAAATCATACCTTTCTATCGACTCTCTCATAGAGAGATTTCCTTGGAATCTCTGCTTCCCGGCAAGGATTGCGCAATACCTTCAAGGGGATTCGAATTGCTGCCAAATGCAGCTTTTGGCTTCTCTGCTAAGTGCTAGATCTGCTCTTCCCCTGTTTCAAAATCAATGCTCTGATACCATGTGAAAATTCCTAGGCTCGAAGGAACCTCTACTGCAGCAAATTTGAATCTACTTGATTTTCTTTAAATTACATTCATCAAGTTATTCTTCTTAATACTGAAGCAAATTACTTCTGCAGTCTACACTAATTGAATATTTGATTTCATGAAACAAAAAACAAAGCAAAGAACAAGATACATAGTATGCAATTATTTTTGGACACAATAGTCCCCGAAAAAAATCAATGCAGGAAAACCGGTGCAACAGTTCTGAGGGTTTATTATTATGTAAGAGAAATATCTGAATACAAATCAAGAATGCTCATCTAGTAATCCTTTACAGAGAAAATACTGGCGGAAAATCTGAGTGAGTTTTACCTCACTTCCTCCAACAGAATTCCAGTTGATCCGACACAAGACTCGCTAACCCTGACTATTTTTGTGCTGGCTCTGCATCAGCCCTGCATCACCTTCTCTGCCCTTTGCATTAGCTCTCCCGGCAATTTCGGTAGTTCGCAACAGTTCCGGTAGTTCCCGGCAGTTTTCGCTGTTTGGCAATTTTGGATTCTGCGTGACAGGCAACTTCTCTGTGTCTGCTCTCTCGGCTACTGCACTTCCTCTCTGAAAGTTCTCTTTGCCTCTCTGTTCTATATTTTCCGGAAAGTCTTTCTCCCGGATTCTCTTTGCCTCTCAGCTTCAAGATCTCCCCAATCGATTTCTCTCCTGAGAACTTCTCACCTCAGAAAATTGATTTCCTCAATATCTCTGTGTGTGTTTCCAAATAAACTCCAAGTCTCCATTTTATACTTTTCCGGTTGAGTCTTCAGTGACCGAGATTAAGTTTCTAATCAACGCTAAGTTTAAAACATGACTTGATTGGCCTTCTAGATCATTCTCACCCATATTTTGATTAATACCCATTAATATTTTAATTTCCCTAAGTTTAGACTTAGGAACTCCATTAAAAATATTAATTATTTTAATAAAATACAATCCGGGTGGAATTTCACCAAACCGTTTCTGGGTTCTTTAGAACTCATGTGCCTTAGCTTCTCCACCAATTTTCAAGGCTAGAGCACTTTCGATGCTACCAAAAACTAACACCTACAAGTGCCTAAGAACTTCCAGATTGTAAGTCTAGGGGTGGAAAGATATGAGGGTCAATTTTTAGGCTTTTGGGGCCTCTCCTTAATCTAAAACTGTGGAAATAGTAAGTTTCCAGCAAGTTGGAATTACTTTTCAAAATTCTGAATGAAACCCTCTTGGGTAAATTCACCCAATAATTTCTATGTTTTGATTTGGCCTCCTAATATGGCTGGAAATTACCTAAAATTTACTCTAAATGATAAAAATTGTTGAAATGAAGTGTAACAGAGTAAATGCAAGAGGTTGGGTGAAAATGTAACTTGGATAGCTGAAACCTTTGTTTTTGTTGATGATTGTGTGTATTACAAGCAACAACTGTTTGGATCTGCAAAACAAATTAGCTAGATACAATCATAGAATAGGCCTATCAATTTAATCAATTTTCCCCAAGGAGATGCTTGCTAAATAAATAAAACAAATAAAAACTAGCAAGTTATTATTTACTAATTTCATTGTTGAAAGATAAAAGTTTTAGACTTTTTTGAAAAAAAGGTTGTTGTTGGGTTATACTCATGCCTTACTTTACCTCATGTTAAATTTTGGCAGCTCAAGGATGAATTTTGTTATATAAAAATTAGTTATTTGTAATTATCTGTTAATAGCAAAAGGGCATGATAAAAAATCATGCCCATTCACCAAAAGGCGCCAAGGCTATATTTAAGCCAGGGCCTCTCATTCTGTAATTCATCATTCAATAATATATATATATATATATATATATGGATTTCTGAGTTTTATGCTTCATTTGGTATTAGAGTAAGTTCGATCTTCGAAGCGTTTCC
The DNA here is from genome assembly GCA_000404065.3 of Pinus taeda. Taxonomy (NCBI): domain Eukaryota; kingdom Viridiplantae; phylum Streptophyta; class Pinopsida; order Pinales; family Pinaceae; genus Pinus; species Pinus taeda. The sequence continues at coordinate 114,871 of APFE031351495.1, read as the reverse complement.
CTGTTGCACAACCCTGTTCTGCTACCTCCGTCCTGTGCCACCTCCTTTTCCTACCGCTATAAACCCTTGATCTGCTACCCCTGTCACAACTTCGTTCCCTTGCATCGTTGCTGTTCTCGTTTTTTTTCCTTGCGTCCCAATCCTATTGAGCCGCCATCGAACTAGAATCCCACACCGTCGTTCTTCCACCTCCAGAATTCCATGCTGTCGTTCTTCTTATCATTTCAATCCACAAACAATCCACGCCGTTGTCATTCTGGCGCCCATCCATTTGTGTAATCACCACGTCACCCGTTCGTCCCTTCCAGAACATTGTTTTTTTCCCATACGTCGCATCCCTCTATTCAGTTCGTTCCCCACCATCTAATTTGTTTTCCCACTGACCAGTCAAATATTGTGAGTTTAAAAAATAAAAGGTTTAATCACATAATAGCATTATTATATAATTTATTATTTCATTATAATAAGTTATATAAATAAATTATTATATAGTTAAACATTTTATTAAAAAAAACATTATTGTTCACGTAATTATTTAAAAGAAAAAAAATTAGGATCTAAGTTAAGAAAAAGAGTTACGATGGATAAGTATATTCCACTGCAGACTTGCTCAATGGCTTCTTCAATGTCGATGGTCGATTTCAATAAAAGACTAGTAGACCTTGAGACTAAGGTGACCAGACAAGGCGATAAAATCGAGGAGCTCCAGAACACAATAAGGGGAATAAAGAGTGAGCTCGAGGAGAACAAGAATGAATTTAAAAAGGATCAGGCAGACCTTTCAATTAAGGTGGATTAAACTATGGTGTGTTGGGTTGTATTTGTACCAGCCTGAAGATTACACCCGATCAAATACTCCAGAATAATGAGGCTACTCAACATCTCAATTCTTTAGATTCGTCAAAATCATCAGACGCACATGAGAAACTCGAGTCCCCAAAGACATCTTCCACACCTAATCAAGGAAATAGTAACACGAATTTTGAAAATACGCAGCTCTGTAATCCATACACCAAGTCCATGGAAATCTCAAGGAACTGCTAATAGAGGAAGAAACATGAGAGGAAGTGGCACAAGAGGACGAAGTTCCCTGTCTAGAAATTCGCAATTTGACTCATTAAATTATATTATTATTTTATTAATTTTAATATAATTTGTAAATTTAAATTTAACATACTATTTTATTTAAAGATTTATCATATATATGTATATAAGGTGGCATACATATCAAATATCTAATTTGATATACCCATTATTTCTTGGTGAAATAAGGATTTATTTCAATAATTAGTTCATTACCTTAATTTAGACATTTCCCGATATTAACCAATATATATAGTGCGATACATGCAGGCCCATGCATACATAGCTATCATATGGATGTCCCATATGTATGCTAATCTTCGTATTTTGTTTGTAATTGTAAGTGGGTCATTACATACATCCTTCCTTCCAAAAAATTCGTCTCAAAGTTAGGGTTTATATAAGAATTGTATTTCAAAATTGAATTTTTTTGATATGGGGTATTTAAATTTGTGTTCTTGAATATTTTTAAAATTTTACAACTATAATATTCATGTTCTGCCCCTGTTGGGTTCCCAATCTATTCTAGAATCATTGTGTCCTTCCTCATCTCTTCCACTCTCGTCCTATCCGTCCTCTACTGGAGTATGCCATGGCGTAAGCTATACTGATCTAATCATTCATATGTCCTAAGAATGACAACATCGACTATGTCGACCTGACTTCCTAGTAGGCGTTCGATAGTCATCATCGCATGTCCAGAGGAGCGTGACTCGCACAGTCCTCCCATGATTCTAGGTCTTGGAGGATAAACGGTGGTTAATACCTCAGGGAACCTTGGGAGCAGGGGGGAATGTTGATTTGGGGTAGCATCGGATGTGCACTAGCTATGAAAATTGGTGGAGAGGCTAAGGCACATGAGATCTCCAGGACCCAGAAATGGTTTGGGGAAATTCTGCCCGGTGAAGGAGATATTAAAATAATTAATATTTTTAATGGGTTCCTAAGTCTAAACTTAGGAAAATAAAAATATTAATGGGTATTAATATAAAACTGGGTTAGAAGGTTCTAAATGACATGGATCAAGACAAATCGACTCAATAGAAAAGTATAAGAGGAGGCTTGAGGGTTAGTTGGAGACACACCAGAGTGATCAGTTAGTTTGATCAATATTGCAACGAGGGGTAGTGAGTGCAAGGTAGAGAGGCAGAGATAGCGCCGAAAGACCAGCGTAGAGGCAGAGATAGCGCCAGAAGACCAACGCAGAGGCAGAGAGGCAGACGCAAAGCCAGAAGGAGTCACCCAGAGGCCAACAGTGACTGTGCAGAGGCCTAGAGAGCCTGCGTGTTTGACGCAGAGGTTGTAGAAGTGATGTAGAGGGGCCAGAGAGGCTGCATAGAGGGCTAATGCAGAGGGTTTTTGGCTGACGCAGAGGCTAGGATGGTTGACGCAGTGCTTTAGAGTGGGCTGGAGAGGGTTTCGTGGAGCAGACTTTCATAATATCTGCTTCCGAAGAGAGTTATTACTGCCAGATTATTTTCTTTGTCGGGTGAGCCAGTTTGGCACCTAATGTACTCAAGAAAAACTTCTTAATAATAAAATCCTCAGAAATGCTGCACCAGTTTTCCCAAGTTGGGTTTTTTATTGTCCAAAAATAACGGTGTCCCTTGTGTGTTTGTCTATTTCTTTCAGCAGTTGATCTGTAGATGGTTGAGACTGTATCGTCTTCATTTAAGTATTTATATGGTTAAATAACTTGTTAGTAATTAAACAAGTAGGCGAAATAAACCAGAGAATACAGATAAAATTTCTAATGGGTAATACTTAGAAATTTCAACATGGTATCAGAGGATTGCAGATCATAGGATCGTTGAAGGCGCTAGCTGAAATCGAGAATTTGCAGCAGAAACAGTTGTTCCGAGTGACAGAAGCGGTTCCGAGGCAGAAAGCAACAGAGAAGGGTTGACGCAAAGGGCCTGCATCATCAGTGCGAGCTAGAGAGAGGCCAACACAGAAGCAAAGGAAGGCAGAAGCGGCTCAAGAAGAGCCACGCAAACACCAGGAGGGTTGATGCAATTGGACAGGGGAGCAAATTAGCCTTGCCAGGATTGTGCACAACCTAGAGGCTCAGTTCTTCAGTTGTTGGGGCATAGGAAGTTGTGGGCAGATTGCAGAGAGTGAGGCAGGTGGGGTGTTGTTGTCAGGGCAGAACAGTACCTAACAGGACAGAACCAAGGTAGAGGGAGTCGCTACCTAGGCAGATTTCTAGCCAAGAAATCTAGATCAATGTTGCAGGAGCATAGGAGATCGGAGAGATGCGATTCGGCTGTTGGTAGGAGGATTTCCAGGAGTGAAATCGAGACTCAGAGGGAGTCCAACAGAGAACTTCCAGGAGGGAATTAGAGACTTAGAGGAGTCGAAAAAAGAGTAGAGATGGCCATGAATGGACTGAGAGATCAGGACAGGGCGTCCAATTTTGTGATCTGGAAGGCCAAGATCCTGTCCGTTCTGGATAGACATCGCATCAAGACCTTTGCTTTAAGAACCGTGGCTATCCTAGTCGACCCAGCTAATAACGAAAGGTATGAGGATGCGACGTATGACCCAGCCAAGGCGAAATGCATAATCCTTGATGGGGTCAAGGATCACGTGGTTGAACATATTGCCGAGAAGAATACGACAAAGGAAATGTGGGACACCTTGACGACATTGTATCAGGGCACTTCTGTGCAGAGGAAGATGCTACTGGAGAATCAACTGCGATTGTACCAGATACAGAAGGGGGAGCAGATAGATCACTTCCTCAGCAGGTTGCAGGAGAGCCGGGACCAACTGACTTCCATAGGGGCCACGCCAGATCAAGAGTTAATGGTGAGGACCGCCTTGAACGCAGTCTCCGAGGAGTGGGAGACATTCGTCCAAAGTATTTTGGGCAGAGCAAATCTTCTAGTATGGGAAGAATTGTGGGCAGCTTTTGGCGAAGAAGAGATCAGACGACTGACCAAGGCGGGAAGCAGCAGCAAAGGAGCCCGGGTCAAGGAAGCAGAGGAAGAGGATGCAGCTTTGGCATCTGCGGGGTAGCAGGGGAAGAGGAAGCAAAAGGACCTCTCCAAGATAAAGTGCTTCAATTGTGGGGAGCTGGGCCATTATGCAAGCCAGTGTCCTAGGAAGAAGAATAAGGGAAAGGCGTCTGACTCCAAGGCAACGCCAACGAAGGCAGAGAAGGAGGTAGAGGATGATGACGATTGTGCCATGAGTGCTCATGTGCCTCTAGAAAAGAGGTGGATAGACATCGAGCTGTAGTCAGGAGGACTACAGGCGATGAGGGGCAGGATCCTTGAGGTACCCAAACTCTTGTATCATATCCAGCTACGGGGGCCCCGAAGTGACAGTAGCAAGCTGGCAGATGTCGATAGAAGCGGAAGCGGATGAAGCGGCAGAGAGTGCTAGAGTGTAGGGATCTGTAGCAGCGCAGTGGGGGTTGCAGTAGTGTGAGAGGCACAAAGGTGGTTGCAGCAGTGCAGGAAGCCACAGAGAGGTTTGCAGCGGTGCGAGAGGCACAAAGTTGTTGCAGCAGTGCAAAGAGAGCAGAGGGAGCCCCAGATAGCGGCAGAGAGAGCTTCAGCATCAGGTGGGTTTCTAGCCTGACAAGGATGTCAGCAGTTGGGTAGATCAGTTAACATTGTCTCAGTAACCGAGTTACAGTAGTAGCGGTAGTGCTATGGGCAGCACGATGCAACATGAAGAGAGAGCGTTGCAGTGCAGATGTAGCGTTGGGAGGAAGGACCAACAACAACACGGATGTAGAGGAGCTGTCGTACAGATGTAGCAGTGACAGTGGTAGAGCCATGGGCAACAGTACAGGATGCAATAGTGTAGAGGATGTTGGGCAGGAAGGCCAAGCATCAGCACAGGTACCGGTGCCGGATGATCGGGGTGATGCTCAGTGGTAGAGTATTACTAGAGCACATTCTTCGCTAAGAGGGAGTGTTGATTTGGGGTAGCATCAAATGTGCTCTAGCCATGAAAATTGGTGGAGAGGCTAAAGCACATGAGATCTCCAAGACCCAGAAATGGTTTGGGGGAAATTCTGCCCAGTGAAGGAGATATTAAAATAATTAATATTTTAATGGGTTCCTAAGTCTAAACTTAGGAAAATAAAAATATTAATGGGTATTAATATAAAATTGGGTTAGAAGGTTCTAAATGACATGGACCAAGCCAAATCTAATCTTAGCCATTGATTAGAGATTTAATCTCGGTTGAACTCAACATAAAAGTATAAGAGGAGGCTTGAGGGTTGGTTGGAGACACACCAGATTGATCAATCAATTTGATTTTCTAGAGCGGGGTTTGCTAAGAGAAATCAAACTAGTGATCAATATTGCAGCGAGGGGCAGTGAGTGCAAGGCAGAGAGGCAGACACAAAGCCAGAGGGAGCCACGCAGAGGCCCAAAGAGCCTGCGTGTTTGATGCAGAGGCTGCAGAAGTGACACAAAGGGGCTAGAGAGGCTGTGCAGAGCTTCAGAGGGCTGACACAGAGGGTTTCTGGCTGACGCAAAGGCCAGGACGGCTAATGCAGTGCTTCAGAGTGGGCTGGAGAGGGTTTCGTAGAGCAGACTTTCAGAATATCTGCTTCCGAAGAGAGGTATTACTGCCAGATTATTTTCTCTGTCGAGGTGAGCCACTTTGGCACCCAGTGTATTCAAGAAAAGTTGCTTAATAATAAAACCCTCAGAACTACTGCACCAGTTTTCCCAAGTTGGGTTTTCCAGGGACGATTGTCCAAAAATAACGGCGTCCCTTGTGTGTTTGTCTATTTCTTTCAGCTGTTGATCTGTAGATGGTTGAGACTGTATTGTGTTTATTTCAGTATTTATATGGTTAAATAACTTGTTAGCAATTAAACAAGTAGGCGAAATACTTAGAAATTTCAACAGGAAATACAAGGAGGATAAAATTACGGAGAAAGTCACAGACTGAGAAGAGCCTCAATTGTTCTTAGGGTTTTGGTCACGGGGGACCGGATTGCATCAATTGAGAAGCATTCTGGTACTGAGTACCTAGGTTGTACCCAGTTTGGCTAGGAGGTTTTGGTCTTTTGGTAGCGGGAGCGAGAGGGGGAGCAAATTCTGAAGCATCTTCAACTACAACAAACCAGGTAGGTACTTAACAATAAATTAATGAATTCTGATTAAACCTTAAAACAACTTTCATATTTTGTTTAGTGTAGATATCGAATTAAATAATTTGGAGCCCTAAATTCTTTATCTGATTAAATAATTTGGAGCGCTACATTTTGGGTCGAAGTCGCTAGAAGAGGAGGCTGACTTGGTGGTTGGAGGAGGTCTGTGTCTAGGTTGAAGAGTCTCAAGAAAACTATTGAAGGAATAGATTTTGACTGGGTTTTCCCCTAGATAGGGGTTTTGCTTTGGCAGAGTGCCTACATCTTGTGTCTTGTGTTTTTGTGATCTTTGTTACCCACCATTTTGTGGGTGATATCCCTAGGAGATTTTTTTTCTCCAAGATGGTCCTCAACCGACAGCCAGCGACCCTTTGCAGCCACCAGCTAACTCATTGTGCCATTTCTCCGCCACCTGAGCCAGCCATGTGGTCTGTCACCCATCTGCCATGATCATATGTGTTTGAAGGTGGGCCTCCCGTACCTAAAAGTGTGCCTTGTCATTTGGTAATTGAGTATTGTAGTTTGCTTATCATGGACACTTCTAGGCATGGATTAATGGGGGGATTCAGCTGAAAGAATGAGCTAGGTCTGTGCTCTTGTCCCCTAGGCTCCTTTTGGATATCAACCTTGGATTCTAGTCCTGTGGGATCTCTTTTACTGACCATTTGGCTTTAGAGATGGCTAAAAGTGTGCCTTGTCATTTGGTAATTGAGTATTGGGTTTGCTTATCATGGACACTTCTAGGCATGGATTAATGGGGGGATTCAGCTGAAAGAATGAGCTAGGTCTGTGCTCTTGTCCCCTAGACTCCTTTTGGATATCAACCTTGGATTCTAGTCCCGTGGGATCTCTTTTACTGACTTTTTGGCTTTAGAGATGGTATTTCAGGGGAAAACCTTATTTTGGTTGCTTGGTCCCGCTCCCTTATTCGCATATATTACCCAACAATAAATTAATGAATTCTGATTAAACCTTAAAGCAACTTTCATATTTTGTTTATGTAGATATCGGATTAAATAATTTGGAGCACTACATTTTGGGTCGAAGTTGCTGGAAGAGGAGGCTGACTTGGTGGTTGGAGGAGGTCTGTGTCTAGGTTGAAGAGTCTCAAGAAAACTATTGAAGGAATAGATTTTGACTGGGTTTTCCCCTAGATAGGGGTTTTGCTTTGGCAGAGTGCTTACATCTTGTGTCTTGTGTTTTTGTGATCTTTGTTACCCACCATTTTGTGGGTGATATCCCTAGGAGATTTTTTTTCTCCAAGATTTTGGGTCGAAGTTGCTGGAAGAGGAGGCTAACTTGGTGGTTGGAGGAGGTCTGTGTCTAGGTTGAAGAGTCTCAAGAAAACTATTGAAGGAATAGATTTTGACTGGGTTTTCCCCTAGAGAGGGGTTTTGCTCTGGCAGAGTGCCTACATCTTGTGTCTTGTGTTTTTGTGATCTTTGTTACCCACCATTTTGTGGGTGATATCCCTAGGAGATTTTTTTTCTCCAAGATGGTCCTCAACTGACAACCAACAACCCTTAACAGCCACCAGCTAACTCATTGTGCCATTTCTTTGCCACCTGAGCCAGCCATGTGGTCCGTCACCCATCCGCCATGATCATATGTTTGAAGGTGGGCCTCCCATACCTAAAAGTGTGCCTTGTCATTTGGTAATTGAGTATTGTAGTTTGCTTATCATGGACACTTCTAGGCATGGATTAATAGGGGGATTCAGCTGAAAGAATGGGCTAGGTCTGTGCACTTGTCCCCTAGACTCCTTTTGGATATCAACCTTGTATTCTAGTCCCGTGGGATCTCTTTTACTGACCATTTGGCTTTAGAGATGGTATTTCACGGGAAAACCTTATTTTGGTTGCTTGGTCCCGCTCCCTTATTCGCATATATTACTCAACAATAAATTAATGAATTCTAATTAAACCTTAAAGCAACTTCCATATTTTGTTTAGTGTAGATATCGGATTAAATAATTTGGAGCCCTAAATTCTTTATCTGATTAAATAATTTGGAGCACTACATTTTGGGTTGAAGTTGCTAGAAGAGGAGGCTGACTTGGTGGTTGGAGGAGGTCTGTGTCTAGGTTGAAGAGTCTCAAGAAAACTATTGAAGGAATAGATTTTGATTGGGTTTTCCCCTAGATAGGGGTTTTGCTCTGGCAGAGTGCCTACATCTTGTGTCTTGTGTTTTTGTGATCTTTGTTACCCACCATTTTGTGGGTGATATCCATAGGAGATTTTTTTTCTCCAAGATGGTCCTCAACTAACATCCAACAGCCCTTTGCAGCCACCAGCTAACTCATTGTGCCATTTCTCCGCCACTTGAGCCAGCCATGTGGTCCGTCACCAATCCGCCATGATCATATGTTTGAAGGTGGGCCTCCCGTACCTAAAAGTGTGCCTTGTCATTTGGTAATTGAGTATTGTAGTTTGCTTATCATGGACACTTCTAGGCATGGATTAATGGGGGGATTCAGCTGAAAGAATGGGCTAGGTCTGTGTTCTTGTCCCCTAGACTTCTTTTGGATATCAACCTTGGATTCTAGTCCCGTGGGATCTCTTTTACTGACCATTTGGCTTTAGAGATGGTATTTCACGGGAAAACCTTATTTTGGTTGCTTGGTCCCGCTCCCTTATTCGCATATATTACCCCCTTTCCCCCACTTCGGTCCAGATGGGGCTAACTCTCCCCTTCCCCTTTCCCACACCTTGGGTCAGGCCTGGAATGATGCCCAAAGGTTGATGCAGCAAAACAAAAAAGTAAAAGCATATTTGGCCACATTCAACTAGAAAATGTACCACAAAATGCAAAAGATGGTCGGGACAAACAAATTTAGCACATGGGCAAAAGCCAATATGTGAGCTCTACCCCATCATCATGGCTATCACCCTGGTTCCTACATGTTCTATGAGCCTCCTTCATCATATAGGAACCCATGATTGTCCCAACCCCTGGTGGGCAATAAACCACCCTATCTTAAAAAGGGGTATTCACTGCTATATCTCATACATCATGCTCTTACCCCTTAAGGCCCGAGCAATTAATCAAAGGAAAATCATAAAAAGGAAAAAGACATATAAAGAAGGGTGGAAAAATCAAGGTTGGGGCACCTCATGTACCATGATTGCCCCCTCCTATACATTACAAACCCAAGTGCGGGCTTCCCTTTTAGTAGCTACCCTTGCACCCCAACATGTGGCTCAGGGTTGCTCCTTCTCATCCCCATTCACCTCTCTATCACATTCCGCCACCTTTTAAGGGATGTACCTTGAACATATTATCCCCTTTAAAAGTATAAACCACCTAATAGGATACTTGGTTAACCCCATTTGGAGTTTGGGAGACATTGGCACATCCTGAAGTCCATTATGGAAGGGCATGCCATTATGAAGTCTCCACCTGTGGTCCATGGTTGGTAAGCTCATTTACTCGATTTCTCTAATGACTTGTATTGGAAGGCTAGGGAACACATTGGATCTTATGTAGGATTGCAGATGGTCTCCATCTTGGGTTTGGTCTCCCTATATGGTGTCTCAACCCTTTAGAGGGCCACATTGGGACATGTAGGGTGTTTGTTGAGAGCCATGGGCCTCCACAACAGTAGATAACACTCCATGGATCCCCAAGGATGTTCAGAGATTGCTTAAGATTCAATTATTGGATGAGGAAGATGCTCCTGGTTCACGTTTGCCTAGCCGGCCCCACAGATGTACCACACACTTGGCAGCTGATCTAGGACTTGTAGGATGATGTGGCATCACCTACACCATCATTGGATCCCTTACAGATGATCTACAAGTATCTTTGACTCATTTGGAGACTCATGAGGTTATTATTGTGCCCCCCACACCCACTAGGAGCACCACAGGTTTAATGTTAGAGAACAAGGGGTTAACCCCTTGTCCATCACTTTTGAGGGTCCCATTCTTCATTATAGCACCTATGGACCTCATCAATCCTCTTGGAGGGCCCTACGACATGTATTATTTATCATTTGACCTCTTAAGAGACTTATTATTTCATTTGTGAGCTAGTTTGGTGGGCTTGTCACCAAAAGTTAGGTTATTAGCACATTATTTTATTTTTGGGGCTTATGTAGGCCTAGGAGACTAATTCGAACTTCTCATTAGTGTATAAATACAAGTGAGATGAGTTCATTTTCTCATCTTGACTTTGGATGGGATGTTTTTTCTCTCTTGAGAATTTCACATTTTTTCTTGGAGGATGAATTGGAGCTTTATGGATGAATTTTGATGTTTGAATTTGGTTTATCTTATCTTGGAGCTTCTCTATTGTCAAATTGTGGATGGTTGGATATGTTCTATTACATGTAAGTACACGCTTTTAATGTTATTCTTATTTTACTTTGTCATATACATTGGATTGGGAATTTCGCTATTTTAGGGCTAATTGTTGCATGCATTTATTGCTTAAATTGTCGAATTTTGTCGCTGTATAGCATCTCTCAATGTATGGGCCATGTAATTTTGAATGAAATTTCCTAGGGATAATTCCATCAACAAATTCATCTTGATAAGCCATCACCTTTTGCAAGTCGAAGTATAAAGCTGTAAGGTTGTTTCCCCTTTGCCATAGAAGGCAAGCGAAGTAGTTTCAAGGCCTCTTTGACTAAGAAACAAGGTCCTCATTCATATTTATCCTAGACTCTATTCTACCAAGACTAAGGCACTAATCTACCAAGAGGTGGTCACTCAAAAATCAACCCTTTTTCACCTTCTTCTAGGTCTAGCCAAGTTGGGTCACCTAGGGCATCACTTTCATGACAAAGTAGCCCTCCAAAAAGTTTGATCTCCTAGCCTTTCTTGTGTTGGTGTGTCCTCAAGGCCTCCTCCAATTTTGAAGCCATTCCAACAGTGGAGTTGTGAGATAACCCAAGCCCTAGCTCTGAGATCAAAATTTCCCCTAGCATCCCCAAGGCTAGTGCCTCATATGATCAATTTGACAACTTTAAGTGAAAATTATTGCTTTGACCCTTTCACCCCTCCTTGTTCGGGCTTAGAACATCATTGGTTGCTAAATTCTTACCCCTAACCTTGACTGGGTCCACTTAGTCCTGTGTGGTTCCGCACCTTTGAAAAGTTAAATGTTCAAAAACCATTCGGGAAGTCAAGTTCAATACGGATTTTAGGATTGGGAAACTCTTTCATAAGGCATATTTCACTAAACCTAACCCTCAAATCTCCACACCCTTCTCCTAGAAGACATTGTACCTTGTTTAGAAAGCAAGCAAGCTCCATTCTTGATTCTCTTCTGGAAAGGGATTGTTTGGGTCACTTTATATCCATTTGTTGATTTATCCTTCATTTGTGACTCCATATATACCGTATAACGACCCCACCACAAACTATGGGCAAAAAAGGAGTATTAGCAATGCATACGAGGGATGCATATGATAGCTACATATGCATGCATCACATGCATTGCGTTAGTAAACTTACTAATTGGTTATTAAAGATTCCTAAAGAAAGGATAAACGAATTAATTATTAAAACACTAGATTAAAAATTTGATAATTAAGAAGGGAAATCTTACCCTAAACATAACACTCCAAATCTATGTATATATATATATCTCTCTATGAACTTTTGAATAAATTAAATGGTTATAATTTGAATACTTAATTGCTCTTATAATTAACATAATTCAATATAATATATATCAAACATATATTTAAATTAAAAGGAATGGTATATATGAAACATATTATATACAACTAAAAATAAATTATAGTATTTAAAAGGGGCTATATATATGTGATACTTTATGACCTGTCATAAAATAGAGACAACCTCCAACCATGATGTTATCGTGTCAAAAGGCAGTCACCACCTAGGAATTTCAGGAAAGTTAATAACATGGCAGTGAAGGGATGGAGGGCAGTGGAGAGGTTGCCGGGGGAAGGACGGAACCTAGGGAATATAAGGGGATCGATGGAGGAATTTGAGGAGGAGTTTTGGGGAGTATTTCGCAGATAGTAAAGGAAATTTCAAGGAAGCCATCGATAGAGAGGACAAGGAGGAAGAGTGAGCCTTAATTTTTTCTTGAAATTTTGGGCACAAGGGCTAGAGAGTTTCCATTTTGAAGTAATTTGGAGCTAGGTACCGAGATTGTGACCAGTTTGGCAGGGAGGTTTTGGTCATTTTGGTAATGAGAGCAGATTTGGTGCTACAACAGCTCGGGATCGACTTCAAAAACGGAAGCCAGGTAGGTATCTGTGAATTAAATTGATAAATTCTTGTTTAAATTATAGTTGCCTAAATTCTGGTAAAATTTTACAAATTTAATTTAGGTTAGACCATTAAATACTGGGTCTTCTCCCATCAGTGAATGTCCGTAAATAGTAGGGAGCCTTAGTCGAGGTGACAGTGGGCTAAGTCTCCATTAGTTGCCCTTGGTCTAGCATTTGGCCCTTTAGGAATCCCCTTTAGGTCCCCTGCGAGTTTGAGTGGTAACAATTTTCATACACACATAATTTGGTAATTGCTTTATGAAAGATAATATAACAAATAAGGAAAAGAAGCCAACAAAATTCACAAGTAATTATCAAGAAAGAGAAATCTAACCCTAATTCTACGAGCATTGATTTCTCAACACAATCAACTATACTTAATTACCAATTGATGCAAGGTGATTTACTTTTTTGGAAAGTCATACTTGAGATGATAGACATGACTTTTTATTTTTAGAAAGTCACTATAATAGCTAGAAATGAGATTTTATTCAAGGAAATTCATCCCTTAGTTGCCAATTTTCAACATCCATCATGTGACAAAGCATTTTTCTCATGCCATGGGTAGCCTCAACATCCTCAGCAACTTGTTCATTGCCCCACATTATATGCGAGATGGTGCACTTGGACCAACAGTGCCTCCAACTGGCTTAGCAGTGTATACAGGGTTTGGCAATTGATTCTAGGCCCAAAGGAGGTTTGTCTCATTCTTGAGACATGGGAGGGAAAGTACCATCTTTTGTGCCCTCATTTGGAGCAGTCTACAGGCTTATTTTTCATCAGGAGACGTATGAGACCACTACTTGTGACCCAAGCCACTTTGGAGCACCACATGATGTTTTACTTGGAGATCAAGGGGCCACCCCCTTGACTATCATTCATGGAGCCCTCACTCATTATGACACCTTGAGAACTCAACGAGGCCCACCAACAACCCTCCTACACCATTGTTTCATCATTTTGGCTTCATTTTGGATGGCTTATTCTACACTTTATGAGTTATTTGGTGGGCTTCTCACCAAAGTCATGTTATTTTTTCAGATTAAAATAATTTTAGGGGCATGTTAGGCTAATTCGATTAGGTTAGAGGATCATATATATTTAGATTTCTCCCATTGAGAGAGATCATGATCATCACACTTGGATCTATCTCTCTTGGAGAATTTAGCACTTTTTTCTTGGATGTCTATTGGATATCTTTTGATGCATTTCAATATTTTTGGGAGCTAAATTCACTTTCTCTTGGAGTTGCTTTCTTGATCTTGGATTGGATATATCTCTTGTTATCTTATAAGTGATTTTTGTTAAATATTTTTCATGAATAATGCCTAATGTGCGGAATTGTTGCAACTAGCTAGTTCTTTTGTGCCATAATTTATTGAAAATGATTGTAAATATTGTTAGAGTGTGGAATTGCACATGTTACTCATTAAATAGCAAGTAGATGAATGTTCCTAGTGGATTGAAACTTGTTTTTCTTCCATGAAAGTCCATATATCTTGGGCGGGTAATTTTTGAAAAGTCGGAGCTACGACATCACATTTTAGCCTCCTTGAGAAACGATTTAGTTGAATTTTGAATCACATAGACTCCATAGCCCAAGGATAAGGCACTGGTCCAAGAAAATTTGGTGATCACCCTTCTATTTTTCTCCTCATATTTTCGCCCTCCTATCCTAGACGCCTTTGCTAGACTCCCCGTGAATTCCATTAGAGGAGGGATTTTCCAATTCTGTTTGGACAAGGAACTGCGCTGGTGTCCCCTCTAGGGATCCCCAAGGTTTCAAGGAATTCCCATAGTTGGATTGTGAGAAAACGCAAGCCCTAGCTCTGACTTTGAAAGCTTATTTGTTGATTTGGGGTAGCATCGGATGTGCTCTAGCCACGAAAATTGGTGGAGAGGCTAAGGCACATGAGATCTCCAATACCCAGAAAGGGTTTGGGCAGATTCTAAACAATTTGGGAGATATTAAAATAAATAATATTTTTAATGAAGTCAATAAGTCTAGACTTAGGGAAAATAAAATATTAATGTGAATTAATATAAAACTGTGTTAGAATGGTCCAAAAGTCCTGGATCAAGCTAGATATAATCTTAGCCATTGATTAGGGACTTAATCTCGGCCATTGATTTGTCAACGAGAAAAGTATAAGAGGAGGCTTGAGGGTCACTTAGAGAACACATTGAGGAAGACCAGTCAGTTCAATTTCTGGAGCGGGGTTAGCTGAGAAATTGAACCAGTGGTCTGGTGAGCAGCCAGGAGGCAGCAAGTACAGAGTAGAGAGGCGGGATCAGCGTTGAGGCAGGAGAGGCAGACGTAGAGGCAACAAAAGACTGCATAGTCACTAGCTAGGCCTGCGTGGGTGAAGCTGAGAGGCCTAGGGTTGATGCAATCAAGTAGGGGCTGACGCAGAGGGTTTGAGAGCCACGCAGAGGTCAGCCGGGCTAACGCTGGGATTGGGAGAAGTGCTGGAGAATTATTTCTCTCTGTGGGTAAGCCAGTTTGGCACCCTGTTGTACTGAAGAATTGCTAAATAATAAAATCCTCCCTTGCTGCACCGGTTTTCCCACATTGGGTTTTTCCAGGGACTGTTGTCCAAAATATCCGTGTCAATGTGTTAATGCTTGTGCATATGTTTGTTTCTATATTACAGTGTGATATCTGCAACAATATTTATTTTAATGTTTATTGAAGTAATTTCATAAATAACTTATTGTGGAATAAGTAGGAAAAATAAATCAGTTGCTGCAGTGATAGAATTTTCACATGGTATCAGAGGGAGTAATCAGAGACAGAAAGGGAAAATCAATTATGGGTCGAGACCACGATGCAAAGGCATCCACGTCAAGGGACTCACACAGATTTTTGAAAGATTTCACAAGAGAAAGAGATTTCGATTTCTCTATGTTGGCTTCCAGGCTAGAAGAAGAAGTGGTGTGTATGACTAGCGCTGCATCATCAGAATTATGTTATATAGACAGTGGAGCTTCATGGCATATGACGGGAATCAGGGAGTGTTTCTCAGAATATCGAGAAGAAAAGATGAACTTTCAGATCACCATGGGGAACAAGGCAAAGTGTACTCTAGTAGGCAAGGGTACCATAGTTTTTCAAACAGAATCAGGAGAATGGTTCCATGCTACAAATGTGCTGCATGTACCAGGATTGGGGATGAACTTACTTTCCGTGTCGCAACTACAAGGCAAGGGCTATGACGTGTACTTCATCAAGGAGAAGATATACGTCTAACACCCGAGCTGGAAAAAGAAAGTGCAGATCGGGATCAAAAGTAATCAGTTGTATAGATTGCAACTAGAATCACCAATGGCACTAATAGGCAGTCATGGAGACAAGGACTTGAACAAACTATGGCACAGAAGAATGGGTCACTTGCACCATGGAGCTTTGAGAATTCTCAGGAGCACTGTAACAGGAGTTTCGGATCCGAGTACAGAACGAGATGATGTATGCAGGGGATGTGCTCTAGGAATGTATGCCAAGGCAGCATTTCCTAGGAGCAAACATTGGGCCAAGAGTGTACTAGGATTGATACACTCTGATATCTGCGGACCTATGTCTGTCAAAGCTCTTAGTGGTGTCGAGTATTTCCTTACCTTCATTGATGACCACTCAAGGAAAACTTGGATTTATTTTCTGAAAACCAAGGATGAGGTATTGTTAATTTCAGTTATGTTCTATATTAGAGAAATTTATTTCAATTTTCACAGTTAGCTCAATATCTTTTCTAGATTAGCAATCTCATCATCATTAAAGTAAACTGCAGATAGAACATAAATATAAATCGCAAAAAACAAGCCAAGACAAGGGGACACAAGATGTGGCACTAGCTACGAACAAACCCCAATGTGGGGAAACCCTTGATCAATTCTTCTTATATGTTCTTTAAATAGTTCAACAGAGAGAGAGAGATAGTACATATACATTAGAAGTCAACACTTTGACTTGACAAGGTAAGAGCAGAGATCTTCACCATGAAGATGACACAATGCAGTTATACTCCTGACACCAAGGACTGCAGCTCGGAGAGTAGCCTTCAATCTTCAACTGGTTTGCAGCATAAGGTCCTTCAAGGTGAGACCCTTACATCATCATGCTGCTCTTGTCAGTTGAACCAACCTCAACATAATAATACTAACCCATGACACTTAGCTCTGTCCATCTTATATTACAGCAACATCAAATAATCCTCTAATAGCTTCAGTAGCATGACAACTCCATATATATATTATGCTAATGATCTGAGCACTCAAATACTCATACAAAATATAGACTCTGGTGTTATGGCATGCGGCCTAACACACAGTCTTCCTTTGCTGCTCACAAGGATGTTTGTACCTTCATACGGTCAGCTTTTCAATTTGCCTTCTATTAATGACGAAGTTTCACCAATGTCACTGAACATAGGCCTATATTGATCTGCCCTCTAATAGTCCCTTTTGCTGCTCCAAAGGTTTCCAACCAAGGTCTTCAACACAGTGATTTCTCTCATAGAATTTACTGTTCATAATCTTCATCAAGTTCACACCCTTTTCTCCATCCAAGTGACTGTACTATTATCAACACAGTCCTAACATATGTTGCCTTGCTGAATAGACTTCAACGTATACCCTTTAGCACTCTTCTCCATGTCATACAAGCTGCTTTCAGACCTTCCTCATCTGCCTGAAGCTTGATGCTGTTGCTGTCCAAATTTGAGGTCAGATTAGGCATCTTTAGCTATGGTAAGATTCCTCCATGGCTGCGACTGGGGCGTGCTTGAATAGTCTTCCTTTTGACTGCGATAAGGGCTCCTCTTTCTAGCGAATAGGAATCCTCCTCTTGCTGCATAGAACCCTAATTGACTGCGGATTATATCACCTTTGAGGACTACGGTTAGGGCAACGTTGAGGCCTCTTGAGATTGCATATTAAAGGACTGTGTCTAGGGAGATGAGGCCTCCTATTTCTAGCATATAAGAGTCTTCTTAAATTGCGGATGCAGGGCAACATCTAGTGCGGAATAAGGCCAACAGTTAGGGTGTATATGGACTGTGACTAGGGCACGAATAGAACTGCGGCTAGGGCTCTTTTGAACAATGTATAGGTCTCTCTCATTAGGGCTGTGTATAGGTACGTTTTAGGACAACGGATAGGGTTTCTTCTTAGACCCTCCATGGCTGCGTATTACTGCTTCTTCATAGGGTAGTGTTAGGGCTTCCTTCGCCGTGCTAGATCTCCCTTTCCTCCTGCATCTAGGGCTTCTTCATTAGGGCAGCGTAGAGCCTAGGGTACTCCCTCTAGATTAGGGCAGCGTTATCCCTTGGGATCTCTCCTCCTACTAAAACCCAAATACAAGTAGAGAGGAAGAGATCCCAAGTGTGTGTTGAAATGACTTGAAGGCCAACTCTATTTATACTAAAACGTTTAGCAGAAGTGGAGTTTATTTGGTTGCTGGCCAACCTTGACGAATTGTTCCATAATACTAATAAATTCATATTTCCATGAATACTTATCGGAATCGAATGATCTTTAGATCAATCCTACACCTCTCGATGAGAGGGATCTAAGAAAAATATCAGCTGCCATTAATAAGATGACACACATGGAGTTTGGCCCTAGTTGTCAATTTTAATAGGTTTTTTGTCGATTCAAGGAGTTCAAGGCTCTGGTGGAGAATTTGACTGTAAGAAAATAAAAGTTTTGTGCTCAGATAATGGTGGAGAATATGTCGATAAGGACTTCATTGATTTTTGCGCTAAGGAGGGCATCAAAAGAGAGTGGACAACTCCATATAATCCGGAGCAGAATAGGGTAGCTGAAAGAAAGAACAAGACTATTGTAGAAGCAGCTAGGGCCATGATGTATGATCATGATATGCCAAAATTCCTGTGGGCAGAGCATGCAACACAACAGTCTATGTTCAGAATAGGACTCTTCATTGGGCAGTGGGCAAGATTACTCCAGAGAAAGTCTTCACAGGGAAGACACCTGAAGTCAGTCATTTCAGGATATGTGGGAGTCTAGCATATTGCCGCATACCCAAAGAAAAGAGGAAGACGCTGGATCAGACTGTAGAAAAGGGATATCTGGTAGGATATAGCGAGAACGCTAAGGCATATAGAATCTATCTTCAAAGGAGCAGGAAGGTAGTAGTACGATGAGATGTAAAGTTCATGGAGGATAAGGCTTTCAAAAGATCTCACGAAATGCCTTCCGAGGACCAGTCGAAAGAGGAGTCGTTGGTTAAGCCTCTTCAACCAATAAAAGTAAAGAATTCTTCCTCAGGACAGGAAGATTCTCAGGATGAGGAGGAGGAGCGAACATAAGCACTTGCTGGCAGAGGATGAACTAGCAGGGAACCTCATCAGATTCTATGAGATGCAGAGGACTTCATTGGTGCGCCAAGAAACAATAAGAGGGAGCGAAAACAACCAGATAGATATCAGGCATTAGTAGCTCAAGATGGAGAGCCTACTAGTTTCAAGGTGGCAACTCAACATTAGGTCTGGCTAGATGCGATGGTAGAGGAATATAACTCCATAATGGTAAACGATGTTTGGGAGGTGCTGCCAAGACCTCAAGACAGATCAGTGTAGATTCAACACGGATCTACAAGATCAAATACGCTGCAAATGATGGTGTTGAGAAATACAAGGCCAGGTTTGTGGCTAAGGGGTATTCTCAAAAAGAAGGGATTGACTATGAGGAGACCTTCGCCCCGGTAGCCAGGTATACATCTATTAGGACTGTGATGTCTCTTGTAGCCCAAATGGGATGGGAGATCCATTAGTTGGATGTCAAAACGACATTTCTGAACAGGGTAATAGAAGAGGAGGTACTAAGTCACCTGACACGGGGATTAGGGACACGTAGGATTCGAGATTCGTGGTGTCGGATTCGGACACGCTGACCCCTCGGAACAAGACACGTTAGGACACGTTATATATTATTTTATTAAAATATA